>JBBMFX010000011.1:7838549-7853223 GCA_037832545.1 Rhabdalestes septentrionalis
GAGAGAGAGAGAGAGAGAGAGAGGGAGAGACATGAAAAGCTAGAAACAGATGCTCAGCTTGTTGGGGGGTTTGTTTGATTTCGCATTGATCCCCCAGTTCGTGTGTAATCAAGATGGCTTCAGCATACGGTCTTCAAGTGTATTGATTAGTTATTTGCAAAAAAGAAATTAACATTTAAAACGGGTGTGGGCATGACTGATGGAAGTCATGCATGCTTTGAACCTTGAGATGTTTTCCTGCTGCCCGTTTCTTCTCTTCATTTTCAATGAATTATTAATCAGCATTTACTCTATGCCTTCCATTGGCCAGGTCTAATCAGACGGCTTCTCATAGTTTAGATACTGGTTACATTATTAGCAGACATTGGCATCGTTAGGATAAACTTTAAGTAACTTTTAAATGTGTGAATCTAACTGAGAAATCAGTATAGATGCTGTATCCAATACTCTCTCTCTTTCTCTCTCTCTCTCTTTATCATAAATTGAAAAGGCGGGCAGGCTAGGTGGCTGGTTGCCATAGCAGTAGTCTAATTGCAGAGGCACTCAAGGCGCAGTGCATTGTGGGTAGCCTAGCCAAGCCTTGTAAATCAGGAGAACTTTGACAGCCCTTTTAATTTTTCTTTCTCTCTGTCTCTCCCCCACTTTTATTTCTCTCCAGCATGTTCTGCTCATCTATCGCTTTTTATCTTGAAGCGAGCCTCTCTCTCCCAGTCTCCCCTTCTTGCCTGCTCGTAATTGACCATGTTAAAATGTCATATGTCTTTTCTAATTGCCCCTAAATGGAGGCTATCAGTACTATAATTTGTCTGATCTTAAAATGACACATCCACGTATAATCAGTGGCTGGAAAGGTGCCTAACCCATGCTTCTGCTCTCCACATTAAATGCTTCCTGTGATTTAAACAGTAAATCACTGCATTAGCAGAGCTCTGCGGGTGCCTCGTACAGTAAAACTACTGTGTGATGAGTTGCATGTAGTTATGTTCCAAAATCAAGCATCACATCAGTAAATAAAAGACACACTATGTCACAGACTGTGTCACTGGGATGGCTTGTGTGTAGTGTACACTGCTACACTGACGAACATTAGGTTATGCAATGTAACTCATGTCTATTAGGTATAGTTACATTGGAATAATAAATAATGATAATATAAAATGTTTTTCCAAGATTAACATTTGTGAACCGGTCCCTAAACAGGGAATAATCCTAGTCATGGGTGATATAATAAGACATTTAATTTATAGAGTGCTGTTAAATGTACTCAATTGAAGATACGATTAAATGCCAAATTTACATTAGAAGCACTTACGTTTAATCAAAATGTTTAAAACAAAATGTATTTAAAACTTACATAAGGAAATAAGACAAGCAAGAACAAGAAATATTTCTTTCAACTAAAATCCTGTGCAGGCAAGGACTAGGCTTAATTACGATCCAAGAATTTGTCACATTGGTGTGACTCTAAGGGGTCAATCAGTTACACCAGAAGTTTAGTAAACTATCGCTGATTACAGCACTGGAAACTGGATTCAAGGTGTAGTGTTGACAATCCCGTTACTAAAAGATGAATGATAATTGAAAGGGTAGAGAAAGGCCAGAAACACATTGGTGCAAAAATTAAATCATGAAAATGTGGTATTTCAGTGGCAATATATATATATTTTTTTTTTTGGAGAAGCATTTGGTGATTTGATGAAGGATTATAGTTTCTTTTTCTAAATGGAAAGCTTGTTTGTTTATACAAACCTATGAATGGACAGGCCATTTTAAGGTAATTGTGGAAATGCACCAGAAGTTACCAGTAATATATGTTGAGATGCATTTTCACAAAAAAAAAAAAACATTCAGTCAATAAAATCTATCCATCTCATGTTGGGCTCTAAATGCTGTGTCATCATCACTTCACTGTCTGCAACTTTGATTCCTAAACCATATCAGAATAAGAGAAATGGCAAACTACAAAGTCGTTCACATCACTACACAGTGTCTGGTTGAACAATTAGCAACCACTGACAAAGTGAGCTCTAATGGAATATTAATGTTACAGCTGTCATGAAATCTTGGCAAGAAAGGGAAGGGGAGGACGCACAGGATAAAGTTTATGAAAATTTTTAATAAGAATATATATATACAAGAATAACAGAAATACAGAGATGCACGACAAGAAAACACGAGACAGGACTCTTCCACAACTCGTGCTCCTCAAACGAACAAACAAAATTAACAAGACTGCAACAGGCCTCCAAAAACCTTAACCCAAGTAGAGTAACGACAGCAAGGCAGGACGAGAGGCAGACCGGGGTTACTGCGGGTAAGGGTGAGGAACACGAGCCTGAAAACATAAAATACAAAGTTAAAGCAGAACACAGAACAACAGACATGAAGAGTGAGCAAATACCAAGACAATGAGTTCAGGATCGGCTGGAGTATAAATAGGTGAGGTGAGCTGATTGGGAATGGGGAACAGGTGAGAGGAATCAGAGGGACGCGATACAAACGGAACAGACACACTAGGAAGGGAACGAGGGACACTAGGTAGGGTGGACAAAAGTATAGGGACGTAAAACAAAATGGGGGGGGAAAAGAAAGCTAATATTCTGGGGATGGGGAACGGAATCGACGAGCTGAGACCGAGGTGGTCATCACAACAGCATTCTTAAACTTTCAGCATTAAATGACAAATAACCTATAATATCTTTTGATGGCCCCTCCCCCTCTGTTACATGTTTACAACTTAACCTCTTTTTTGGGATGATATTGCATCATCTAGATATATACTTCACAATACATTTTTTTCATTTCCTATTTTCCCACTTCTTGAGTAGTCTGCTATAAAAGACATACTTTTAAGATGTAGCATTAGAGTCTTCTTCTTAATTCACATTAAACTGATGCTGTGATTACGCCTGAATACAGCGACTAAAAGCCAGCACTAAAAGCCAGCAAATGTTACTGTGCATTTTATCGAATTCCTTTCACAGCACGTTAGGAAATTAATGGTATTAGACACTAAATGTTCATAAAGCACACACATTCCATCTAGCTATCTACATAATAGGATTCACAATTGATTAAGGGCTTAATTCCTTTTTATATCTTGAACTGAAGGATTTCTCTAGATAGGTGATCCATCACCTACTGTACAGTGTACTGTACTGTACACGTGTGTAGATATACCTACAGTGTGCGGCATATGGAATGCTAGCTTTGAATATTATTTTTTCTATTCAGTGATTAAGCTGTTAACTACAGTCTTCGCAGTCTGCTGCCTGTGATATATCTATATTTGTATTAGTCCTTCTGCAAGGTGGCTCTGTTGGTTGTTTTCTCTCTCTGTTTTCTGCCTGGCTTCATCCCCAGTTCTCTAAGGCATACTCATAAATTCCTCTACGTAACCATGAAGCCTAATGATTATGCCTACAGCAAATATGAATTATTCCTCACACTTGACATGCTGTAAACGTTAACAGTAAGAGAGAGAGAGAGAGAGAGAGAGAGAGAGAGAGAGAGAGAGAGAGAGGGGAGAGAGAGAGAGTAAGCTAAATCCGCTATACTATCCTGAGTTAGATTCACATTTAAAATTATACTTAAATATCTCTTGACCTCGGCACTAACACAAAAATATGCAGCATTACACTACTGATGTGTGTATTTTGTGTCTTTACCCCAGAGATGGGCATGGTTAAATCCTCTGGCAGCTTCCATGTGGGATTTACATAAAAATAAGCATAAAAATCCTCAGATCAATGCTAGCTATGACATTGCACTGGGTAATTATTATGCAAAAATATTTGCCTTTCTAGGCCACTGGCCAGTCGTAAAGCCTTGGTTAAGTCATGCATTAGGTTTCTGTCTAGACCCTGTAACTTATGCTCTTTAAGATAAAGATATAACATTTCAAGGAATTGCTTATAGGTATGTCAGTTTGTCAAAAGCAAACATAGCATGATAAGTAATGTCTTTTATTTTCCAGAACGTATTACTCATTTGCAGTGACCTTCCTTTAGTCTAAATGGAAAAATCTCCACTCTATATCGAGTCTTTTAGATGGGCCAGTGTTTAAAGGGACTGCATCCCAAATTATTCTTGTATCTTTGTATTTTTCCACCTTTGACATTGTTGGATTAAATGATTAATTTGATAATTCCTTCTTAAATGATCATTTTCCATACTGTCTTTACCCCTTAGATTGATAGGTTGACATCACAAAAACACGGAAATTAAACTGACCTGAACAGGTCCAGCTGGCAGAATTAAATTTGAAACCTGAACACAACCCAAACCCAAAGCTGCCAAGAAAAACACAAATGAAAAATCAGTTGAATAATACGTACAAAATTAGTTACAGGAAATGTTAAGTTGCAGTAGACATTTAGAAAATTAATGATTAAGTCTTGAAGGTAATTTCATCTTCCTTTTTACAGTATTACTGGTGCGTCCAAAACTTTGTTGTGTACAATCATATAAACAAGATTGTCAGAAAGGGATATTGACATACAAAAACCATCTTGCGTCCTTAATGAGATGTCTGAGTGAGAATGTCATTTAAATGTTAAAGAGCTTGCAAATAATGTAAAATGGAGGAAACCTTGAATTGGTAACCAACCTTGACATGATGTGAAAGTGCTCTATACTTTTCAAATGTCCATAGCATATGAGCGCAAATATTAATGCTCATATACAATGTGTGTCCAAAAGTATTTGGACAGCCCTCCTAATGATCTATCACTAACAGGTCTATAAAATTAATCAGAGAGTTATGCAGTCCCTGCACACAAAGAGTGACTTTAAACGTGGTACAATCAAGTCAGTCTGTGGTATATCTGCCCTGTTAGATCTGCTTTAGCCGTTCTAGGATTATGAAAGAAAAATATCCAGGTCACTCCAACAATCCTGCCACAAAGTTGTTGACCCCTGAAACTCACAGAGCCGACCCACTGAGTGCTGAAGATTATATTGGGTATACTGTGGTATATCCACAGTGCCATGACTCATGAAGGAATTCCAAACTACCTCTGGAAAAAATATCATCACAAGAGCTGAAAGTTTGAGAGCAGCTTCAGGAAAATGGTTTCAATAGCTGAGCAGCTACAAACAAGCATGGGTAGTGCCAAGTGAAGTGAAAAGCCTGCTACCACTGGACTCTGGAGCAGTGGAAATGTTCTCTGGAATGGTGAATCACACTTTACTATCTGGCAGACTGATGAATGAACATTGATTTGGAGGATGCCAACAGAACACTACTTAATGAAATGTATAATTAAGAAGGTTTAAGGCTGATTTAAGGCTCATGTAGATGGAATGCCCTCAAACTTTTGGCCATTTAGGGAACTAGGTGTCCTAAGGTTAGTATCTCTTAAAGAACCATTTGAACCAGGGTGAATTCCAATTATTACATATTACATATTTATCAGTTCAATAAGAAACATGTTACACACATCTCTACAATACATTGGACTAAATAGGGTTCAAATCAGGAGCATGTCTATGTCTACCAACAGCAGAGGCCCATTCAGTGCCTGCTCCCATTTGGAAATGATCAAATTAATAGCACAAAAACACACTTTTGTCTCTTGAATCAGAGTATAAGAGCATATGATAATATAATACAAACTTTGACAGAATTCCACTTCTCAGTGTTGTGTTTTCAGTATCCTCCAAGCTGGTCTGTGTTGTCTAGCACAGATAGTCAATTATCATATACCTAAGCTAACTAAGGCCATCCAGGGCTGGGAGACTGTATTTTATGTTTGGGGTGCATGTAATAACTCTTTTAGGTATCAATAAAAGTCATACAGTATATCAGTATATATAATTAAGGGCATGAACCCTAAATTATAAGTTGCTGTAGTTCATTGGGAAAACAGATTAGAAATTAAGATGTTGTAGAAGATGCTAATGATCTTAAATTAATCGTTCTCCTTTTTCAGAAACAGGGTTTGAACAGCTTGTTATGTTTTCAGCTTCACTAGCTGGTTCTGCATGGCTGCTTCTGAAAAGAACTTCAACTACATGCTCGTTATCCACCTGTGAAGCGCCTCTCTCAGAGCAGGGAACTGGCCATTAGCTGTGTCCAGGTGTTTCCGTATTGTGTTGCAAGTAAATCTCTGAGGCTTTCCTGTCATATCCTAATTGCCTGTTTTGTTACTACTTCAATTCTTTCAGCTCAGTTCAGATGAAAGCTGTGTGTGTGTGTGTGTCATCTTAGATAAATGAGCAGCGTGCTGTCCCAGATGTTTGAGGGATAAAGGTTGGTTGAATTGCTCCCTAATGGTGAAGTATGGCAGGACGGGTAGATATAGAAGCAAGCATTTGTCATAAGATTCTTTGTCAGGCTTGCCTTGGTGAGGAGCCGGTTTCAAAGGTGAAATCAGAAGAGCGGGTCAGAGGCTGTGCATACTGGTGCATGTGTGTTTCTTTATGAAAAAATAAGACTAAACTGGACTTGTGTGCAGGGAAAGAAATCTAACAGATGTGATCCAGCCAATTAGAGGAGACCTAAATGCAGCTCTCTGCTAATTACAATCTAAAATAGAGCAATGAGGCTTTTTCATCAGCAACTCATTAGATGTTTAAACTATTGAAATGCAACAGCTTGAATGTCAATCACAGCAAATATTTATTCCATCAATGTCAGACTACACTAAGTAAACAAACAAACACCAACATACACATACAGAAATGATCGATTGGTTTGCTTTCCTCTGTTTGTTTGTTTGGGGTCCATTTTCTGGACAAAGACAACTACAAACACCAGGCTGGTTTTGAGTTTCATTCCAAAACTCATGCAATACATCAATATTTCCTATCTAAATTGGTTTGAAGAAAATAAAAGCTGAAATTTGAGACATTTCAATTTGTAAACATAAACCAACATATACCATAACATAGCATCAAAAAGCCTCACCACTGTATATCAAGAAAAAAAGATTAATTCATGTGTTATAGGATTAAACTTTTCATTTGGTGTTCTGTGCTTGGTGTTAATAGAGTTAAACATTCAAAAACACACAATGAAGGAAAGCTTTCTTGAACAGTATTACTGAAGTGGGGTATTTTAGAACTGTGTGAATGAATGGAGGAGAACATTCTGTATGAATGGGGCCAGCATTTTAGAACTGTGTGAATGAAGAACATTTTAAAACAGTGTGGATGTGGAGAGCATTATGAAACAGTATGGGGAGAACACTTTAAAACAATGGGGAAGGGTAGAACATTATGAATCAATATTGCCAGAACATTTTAGAACAGTGTGAATGGGGTGAACCTTAAATGTCATTGGGTCGAGGAGAACATTCTCACTAGCCTGTCAATGTTAAAATTGTGAATCATGTTCTGATTAACTAAGAAATGCTGTTCTTCTTATGACAGACGTCCTGAAATTCCTTTTTCAACGCAGGTTTTGTTCATCCCAGAATTCAGGAGTGCACTCTTCCTCAGATACTGATGTCAGATTTGTACGGTTTGGATCTTGGATGTAAGCCAGGATGGTTTTCTTTGAATGAATCTTAAAAGGGAGCTTTAGATTAAGCTGGGGAACACACACACACACACACACACACACCACACACACATACACATACACAAATAGCCTCCACTAGCTGGTGTCTGGAGAATTACCTAATAGCCAAATAAACACAAATTTGGAACACAAATATAAGTCGCTACTGTGTTTCTTGAATGATGAATTTGAATTCATCTGAAAGCTGAATGGTTTGCTCTGGCAAATTAAAATGGAGGGGAACACACACACACATACATAGAGCGGAAACAATCTCCTCTGGCTGGTACTTGCAGAATCACCATAATCCAAACCTCTCTAACACACCAGAACACAAAAGCAAACACACACACACACACACACACACACATACACAGATCCCCAGCCAAAGTGACAGAGATTCCCCCTACAGCGTGTTTGCTGTTTGAATTATCTGCGCCAGCGACACTGATTCTGACAAATGCGTCCAGGGACATCCCCGAGCTCGGCCATTCTGGTGCTCAGGAAATGTCCTGTCTCTCTTCATTACACCCTGTTACCACGCGCACACACACACACACACACACACTTGGTGTCTAACACCCTTTTCCCTCCTTTACACAAGTGCACGCATACCTGAAAGCTTCTCAGATATGTTTATATGTCCCCGTGAGAGTGTATGTGCTATTTGGCCCTCCTTGCTCTCAAAGTATTGAGGACAGCTGAGTGTAGAAAGCTCTGCAGGAGACTGTTACACTGCTGCTGGCTCATTTGGTGATATACCACTTTACACTTCCTACCGCTTTCTCCTTAGCTATCACACTCTTTCCCTTCACTAGAGAACAAGCTGCAGAAACACTGCTATGGCAAACGACAAGTAGCATAAATACAAGCGTGAGAGAGGAACACCGAATCATGTTCAGAGTCCATCCGTTCTTCTTCCTCTACCTGCTCATTTGACGCCATTCGTTTGTAGCAGGGTGCTGTCAGATCTGTTCGTTATGTGCAAGCGTGCTGTATCTTCCTGCAGAGACAGTCCCTGTGGACCCCATTTTCCTCTCATCTTTTTTCACCCGTTCTCTTTTTCACTTGTTTTTTAAAAGTGGCAATGTGCATTGCATGGGTTTGAAAACAAAGCAATTACAATTCCCATGGACTAACAGGAGCAGTTATTTTTTATTAAACCAATCATCATAATTAATGTATGTACTGTTCTGTAGTGTTGTTCACTGAAGTCACTGCACACTGAAATCTCTGTCATTTTTCTCTGTGTAAAAGGTTATTATCTCATCTATCTCTCCATCCATCATCCATTCATCCATCCATCCATATATTATACACATTTTTTTATTCATCTGGTTTATTCATTGCCATTTCCCACTCAGTAACTTGGTTTCCTTCTATCATATTATGTGTGCTACTGCTAGAATGTTGACTGTATAAGTAAAGCTACTGTATCTATGGCTGCTAACACAATGCTATTGAACTGCTCAGTGTGTTTTGAGGAAAACAATAACTGCTAATTTTGTTACATCAGCTAACAAATGCCCGCACTGGCTAGAAGACGCTGGCTAGAAGACTGGCTAGATTTATTATAGTTAAGTGTTCTAAAATGGCCAAACGTGTCATTTTTGTCAACAAAGTACCATTACGATCAGGATATTACAAAAATAAGACTAAACATCAGAATTTAGTGTAATGGAAAACTTGCATGCTCTTAATGATTTGAATGATGTCTGAATGTATGCTCAGGTGTTTTCAGAAATCACCACAATGCTTGTAACACGAACAGCAGAGGCAGCCATGAAGAGCAACATTTGGATGCTTTCTTTTGACACATTTGTTGTGTAACTTTGACTACATCCTTTTTAAAAGGAAGTTCAAAGAAATCTTTGAGCAATTCCATAAAACAACCATTTAAACTCTCTGAAGAAACAGAGAGTGTAAAGAACCTTTTAGTATTTTAAAAAATATTTTCAAAATTTTAGGATTTTTCAAGAAACTCTGCATTATGTGGAGATTCGTTACATTTAAAAATATTCTTCACATGTGTCTGGGGTGAGGTGCTTTAAGACATTTTAACAATACAGATTTAATCAACTGAAACAGATAGAATAAATAAACTACTGAACCATGCAGCTGGTCAGTGTTCTAGGAGTAGTGTGGATATCTGCTGTATGCTCAGAGAAGTGTATTGTGGAATATTCATCTGTAATCTATTACTAACCGAATATTGTCATATTGCACATACCTAACTTCAGCCTATGTTGCAATGGATCACATGAAGTTAAATAGTTTCAGTTCAAGTGTAGAAACCAGGCTCAGCTTTGTAATGGGTCATGACTAAAAGGGTTGTGGATTCATCTTTTGTCAAATGAACATTTGAAAGTACTACCTATCATTCTGGTGTATATATATATTGATCACTTATATACTCTATTTATATATATTTGTCTCAGGTGGTGGACCTTTATTGGGGGGTAGACCCAGAGGAGTGGGACAGCCCAGAACTCCAGCGACTGAGGATGAAGCTTCTGGAAGAATGCCTGAAAACGTCTGCAGGTCCATGCTTTGTTGTGGGTATATATGACTTTCTGTCAACCCTTAAAAAAAAAACAAACATAAACTCAGTCAATTTGTGTCCATTACACCACTAAACGCATTTTTTATTCCTTTGCCGTGCACACTTAGTCTCATCTTAGTCATAAGCTTTTATTGCCCAGGCATTGTTTTATATAAAACTGTGACTGGGTAACTATCTCATATATCTCGTAAACGAGATGTGTGGGTCTAATTTAAAACATCCTACTGATTTGATTTTCAACTTACTCTCATCAAAATCCATGCCTTCATTCCAGGATGAAATTAAGCACAGCATGTGTTAATGCAGTGTGTGTAGCTACTTTGATTAATCTGTAGTCTGTGTTATCAGTTAAACAGATATACACAATGGACTGAATTTCCAAACAGGGATGAGCCTTGTCATTGACTATATTTCCTTTGAACACAAAATCTCCATGTAAAATCCAGTGTATCCCTGGAAATGAGCCCAACATGTTTCTAGACACCTGCTTATCTTATGAAACTGAGGGTGTTAATGGGGAGTTTGTCTCCCAGTTGTCATCATAATGACAAATATATCATTAAAATGCCCCCTGTCTATCAAACGAGTATTAAAGCAAACTTTTGTTGCTGTTCAGGATCTAGGCAAATCCTCAGTGCCCCACACAGCCTGATGAACTGGAGGCATTTAAGGGGAATGTGCTGCGACAAGTAGCAATCCCTGTCCTTCACATTTAATAACGGTAATCACAATATCGCTGAGCAAAAAAAAGACACACTTTCATAACAATCCCCCTGAGGTAGTGTGTGTAGAAGTGCATGTATGTGTGTGTGTGGTCCTGACCACTTTCAGACCTAGTGCAGAGGAGGGATTGGTGCACAGGTGCATGAGAGATTGATTTTAAATGATTAAAATGTAAATGAGTGATGTAGGTGAGGGGGGAGAGGATAATTGGAGTCGGAGAGAGAAGTGGGAGGTGAGGCTTAGACAGTGAGAAACAGATCAGGGAATACTATTCTCTCTCTCTCAATCTCTATCACTCTCACACCCACATATTCTCTAACTATAGTCCTATTTGAGGTGGATTACTTTTACCCAGGGACGTACTGTAGTGATCACTGGACTCTGAGAGCTTAATCCAGTATGGATCTGAAATGTGCATAGTTAATACAGGTTAGACAGCTATAATTCTTGAGTCAATGACCTTCTTTAATGCTCTGAACCTGGAGCCCTCTCAGTCATAGCAGTTCTATTCAAATGAGCCTCAGTGGAGCAAAGCAAAACCTGCAAACAGAAATGCTTATGACTGCACTGCTCTTGTTATTAAGCATTACGCTTAGTGCCTCATGGTAATATGTACATCCTAGGGGATTTCTGTCTGGGATATCAATGGGAATTTAGATACATTACTAATCTCTTAACGCCCTATGGAGTAATCATTTGAGGAGTACGATCACAAATATCTCTCCTAAAACGACATGTGATTACCGACAAGATCCAGTCTCATGTCATTCAGCATGTATCTCAAATAGCCCATTACAGAATAGACTGCCTTTGCATATAGGGTCCAGAGATCATTTCCAAATTCACATGGAGATATCTCCATCTTGGTTATGTGGAAAAAAATGTTAGATTCAATTCAATTCAAATAGAAGGTGCAGCTACTGCCAAACATGTTTATGCTCCTAGCATGTGAGTTGCAAAGGAATGCTTTGGAAACCTCCCTCAAACGTCTATATACTTGGTGTAGGTAGTAGAACATCTCCAACCTTTCAGTCTATTCTGATTAAAGGGGCAAAGGCAGCCACATCTAGGTTCATAGAAAAAACACACCCACTAGAAAGCTCACCATGTTGTCATTTTATTTTAATCTATAAGTTTAACTTTTGAGGAGATGGATAAAAAATAATTACAGATGTCCCTCTAGTAAACTATAAAATATGCAGTCCAGTGTAGAAAATGTCTATGGGCTTGACAGAAGGCTGATCTAAATAATTAATGACCTGGACCTTGACTTAAAAGTAGCCTTTATAGAAGTGCCACAGCAAACGCTGCTAATATATTTCAAAAAAGGAAGAGAAGGTGAATAAAGTACCAAATTGTTTAATGAGGGCCACATTGCTACTGTTCTTGACATATCCATGTTCTGAACCGTTCACAGGAAAAATAGCTTTGTGATCCTGAGAAATCACAAATAAATCATGTTCGTTTCTGTTCAGAATCTGGTCAAATCCTCTGTGCCCCACACAGCCTAATGAACTGGAGGCATTTCGGGGGAATGTGCTGCGACAAGTAGCAATCACTGTCTTTCACATTTAATAGCGGTAATCACAATATCGCTGGGGAAAAAAGGAAACACTTTCGTAATAATCCCCCTGAGGTAGTGTGTGTAGGTGTGCATGTGTGTGTGGTCATGACCACTTTCAGGTCTATTGGAGAGGAGGGATTTTTGCAAAAACAATCTTTTATGGTCCTGTCCCTGCTCTCTCTTTCACAATCCCTTTCTGAATGCTCCTTCAATTTTCCTTTCCTTTCACCTGGGCTTCTCATTTTCTCTCCCCTGCTGTTGGTTTCAGTCATCCATCCCTGTCTCGCTCTCACACCTCATTTAATAGGTCTTGTCTCTCTCTCCTTTGCCACTGATCCATCTATTCTCTTATGTCTTTCTCTCATCTCCTTCCATGTTGCTTTCTCGCTCTGACATCTCTCTGCTGAGTCCCGTGACCCTCTTGCCCTCTCTCTTAATCCCTTTACTCGGTGCTCTCTCCCTCTCCCCTCTTTCGCTCGCCCTCTCTCTGCTCTATGAAATGTATGACCTCCTCGCATGCAGGATAGCGAAAGCTAAATCCCCATTATTTTGTGTCCTGGATGCAAGGTCAAATGTAACCATCTGAAGCAAAAGCATCCACTGCTGAAGTAGATAATGTCACATCAGGCATAAACAATTAACCTTTTGAAGTCAAAGTTATAGCCGGTGATAAATAAAGCATAGTGTAATTTTCTACTGAAATGTTCAATCAATAGAGAACGAGGGGGATATTGTATTATATAATTTGATTAAAAATTTGTCACAATTCCCAGTTTTTATCATATTATTTTATATAAATATAAAATAGGAGGTAGTGGAGGGAGCTCAGTGGGTAGGATACTTGCCTATGGACCATGAGGTCATGGGTTCAAATCCTACCTCCAGCACCACCACTGGGTCTCTGAGCAAGACCCTTAACCCCAAGTTGCTCCAGGGAGACTGTCCCCTGTAGTTAGGAATGGGAGTCGCTTTGGATAAAAGCGTCTGCTAAATGATGAAAAAAATATATAAATGCACATTTTGTTTTGACACAAAATGTAAAATATATTATGTGCAACGAATGTACGTTTTCCTGCCACACACTAGAATAGAAAGTGTGAAGAATTTGTTGAAGGTTTTTAAGAACTGTCAGATTATTTAAATGTTTCTTAGCGGTAAACATTTTTCTTAGAATCTTTAAATTATGTGAAGGTTCATTAGATGTGGAAATCTAATTTACAAAAGCTTATTCGTGCTATTTGGGTGGGTTTTTTTGGGGTTTTTTTTATACTTTTATTTTAGACTGGACTGTGTTCCTGCTAACTGAAACCATAACAGCAAATTTCCCAAAGAAACATTGTTTATTTTCACATGCTCACAAAATAAGTCTGTTGAAATCAGCACTGATTACATTAATGTAACTAATTCACAGTATGCAGTCATATGTTAATCAGCACATAATATAAATAGCATTCATAGGAAAATAATAGTAATGACTTGAGACTTCTAGATGTTCAGTTATTATGCTGATATTAAGCCCAAATCTTTTTAGTCCAAACAACTTTTCTGGGTAAACAGATTTTTGGCTGAAATGCTCAAACATGTGGCAGTGTGCTTTTCCTCTCATGTGCATTCACAGTTAGTAAGAAGCTTCATTCTGACACATTCTGTTTGACTTGAGCCCAGCACTGAGACCAGGGATGCTCCAGATAGTCAGCTGTAGCCAAAAATGCACTTTGCAATTCTGTCAGAGCTGGAGGTTGGAGCTCAGAGATGGGGGATTTCACCTTAAAGCCCAGGCCAGGAGGACCAGAGCAGGCAGAGGTTCAAAGAAAAGCTCTTCGGAGTTCCACGCCTTGGACAGCCACCAGCAAGCGCTGACCTATTTGCAGCTGTGTAAAGCACTGATCCGCATTCGAGATTTCTTCGGCAACGCTCCAGGAAAAGTCGAACCCTGTAGTGAAACAGGATGACAACAGACTTTCCCCGAGACCTCCCATGTGTGCTTTTAGAAACTTGATGTAGGTACATTAGTATCTGGAAACAGTGACAGCTGAGGTCCTCGGCGCTATTGTTGAGATGTTGCTGGGAGCTATGTATTCAGGTTTGTTTATTGTAAAATGGGAACAAAGTCTCAGATCAGAGAGAATGAGAGGGGTGAGCAGGAGTTTGTCGTTGACAGTTCTGGGTTGCGTGTGTCAGTTTGAGTCTCCAGAGAGGGTCTCTGGGCAGATTGGTGATGTTGAATCTGATTGTGACAAGCCGAGAGAGAGAGAGAGAGAGAGAGAGAGAGAGAGAGAGAGACAGACAGACAGAGAGAGAGAGAGAGAGAGAGAGAGAG
>JBBMFX010000011.1:7865289-7903235 GCA_037832545.1 Rhabdalestes septentrionalis
AGTTGTACTAACGGAGTTCAGCGATTCTGAGTGGAGGGAAAATAATCTAATCTGAAGGTGCGTGTCACGTCATTCGTATACGTCACCAGCACATGCACACTCTGGTTAAAGCGGCAATACTGCGACTAAGGTGTTTACATACCTGTATATTTCGATTAAAATCGGTGTGCGCCACCTATGTTAATACGATTATGCTTGCATTATTATAATCGAAGTATTCCGTTTACATGAGAAAAAGTTTAATCGCAGTATTGCAAAAATCTCATTATAATCGCATTAAGAGGGTCCATGTTAACGCACTTATTGTCAGAATGAATAATCTAAGCAGGAACAACTTTGCCCAAAGCCATGGTGCTTTTAGTAACTGGCTGGAATCAAATTCATGACCATTTTGGATCTTAAACTACAGTATTTCAGAATAAAGTTCTGCTCACCATCATATACTAAGAATATTAAGCACTTTAGGATTTTTTTAATGACCACTAACACTTTAGTGCTGGAAAAAACCCATGTGGGGCTTAATTGAGGTTGTGGCTTCCAAAAAGGAGCTTTTCTAGGCACTTTCCTCTCTTCCCCTCATCCCTTCATCTTCTCGTTAACAAGGCAAGCTGTGAGCTTGCGATACTAAGCTGACGGGGTTGGCAGGCTATCAGTGGAACTCTCTCTTTGGAGGTCTTTGATAAGACGCAGCAATGCTGGATTAAGAGATCATATCGAATATGTTTTGCCTTAAAGGCGGCTTGAAAAGATGTATCTAATCACATGCTAAAGACTGCCAAAATTGCAGCAAGCTTTGTCTCATGACAGCAATTTATGTTTTATAAAGCTCGACTGAAGTGCTTTAAAACAACAAATATACAAAAAACATGAATGAAACGGATTTTTGGCAAGTAATAAATCTTCTCTTTCACTCACAGCACTAGAGGACGAACTGGACTTTGCTTTAGGAAAACAGACCCCAGCCTTCTTGAAGAAGTGTGTGTGTTACATACGCAAAATCTCCAACTTTGACCGCTTTGCGAAGTTGCCAGAGATGACGCGCTATATGGACATTGTCACAAGTGGGGACCGCGTCATGAGGAACCAGGAGGCCTACGAACGGCTTCTCAAGGTCCGAGATGAGTTCATCCCCACTGTAGTCGCAGCATCCAACCTCCGTGTCTATTCTTCAGTCACCCACTGTGACATGAAGCTGGGCTATTCGCAAGAGGTTGAAAGCCACTATGTGGAAGGCCTGTGTAAGCAGTTCTATGAAGACATGGTGGATATCATTCAGGCTACAGTACAACAAAACTTTGATACAGAAACCGATCCGCTATATGATGAGATCATACAGCATCTTTCGCTCTGCAAGACATTTTCCTCGTTTTACGTCTATAAGAGTGAGGCTCTAGATATGGTGCTGGAGTACCTGTATCCCTCCAAAGGAGGGAGGGTAATGCCCCTGGTGGTGTATGGAGGTCCCTGCACAGGGAAGACATTGTTGCTTGCTGAAGTTGCTAAACAGGTGAGAGCCAAATGCATTTATAAATATGAATACATGCATGCATGTGTGTTTAGAAAAAAAACATGCAGCAACATGCTGCCCTATTTATCTGTGAACCATCTGGACTGAAGTGGGGTCATACTGTAGAGTTTCTACAACATTGCCTGAAGTAGTCCAGTGCTCCTATGAGCTTAATATTTGCTGCCACACAGTTGGGATTAGGATGAATATCCTACGGTGGCCCTGAAGTGTAAACCACACCAACAAATTGAGAAACACAACCAATTAAGAAGTACAAAACTAAATTGAGAAGAACAAAAACAAATGAAGACTCACAAAAAAAATTAAAAATCACAAAAACAAAAGATGAATCACAAAAACGAAAGAAGAATCACAAAAACAAATTGAGAAGCACAATTACGTTAAGCACTCCCGGAAAGGGTAGGTACCAGTCAATAACAGGAGACATCACTGATTGGACGACCGCATTGTTTGTCTTTGGTACCGAAAGTTACTCTGCCTGTAACGCATTTTTCCAAACATGAACATTACTGTGACCCAAACATAGCTCTCGCTATTTGAGAATATTTTGATTCAGGATGTACTACATATGTTCACCTCATCTGGGTGTACTTCAGTCCCCCACGGAAGCTTCTCGCGGCTTTTCTAGGCGGGACAACCACCAATCTCCATGAAACTTAACTGTTAGATAGAGCTCAATGAGACCTTTCCAAAGACCCCTTGTTTTCTATAATAGCCCCGGGCGATCTGAGTTATATACTTTTGTCCGACACGTTCAATTTAGTCTAATAACCCCAGATCGTGGAGTGGGGGGTGGGGTATGATGGCAAGCGGGGGGTCTTTAGGTCTCATTGAGCCCTGTCTAACTGTGAACCTAGAAAAGTCGCGAGCACCTTTCATGGGGGACTGAAGTATAATGTTTGGAAAACCTTTCGGTTCCAAAGACAAACACTGCGGAGTTATATCTCCTGTTGCTGACTGGTACCTTCCCTTTCTGGGAGTGCATAATGTAATTGTGCTTCTCAATTTGTTTTTGTGATTCCTCTTTTGTTTTTGTGATTCCTCTTTTGTTTATGTGATTCCTCTCTTGTTTTTGTGCTTCTCGATTTTGTTTTTGTGATAATAAATTGGTTTTTGTGATTCTCAGTTTTGTTTTTGTGATTCTCAATTTTGTTTTTGTATTTCTTAATTTGATTTTGTGAATCTCAATTTGATTTTGTGCTCCTTAATGTTATTTTTTGATTCCCCATTTATTTTTGTGTTTTTCAATGTTGTTGTTGTGCTTCTTAATTTATTGTGTTTCTACATTTGTTGTTGTGTTTAGTCATTTGTTGGTGTGGTTTGATATTCAGGGCCACCGTAATTTACTTCAATAATGATCCATCAACAATCAACTACAAATTATATAGCTCACAAATGAGCTATAGTCTCTGAGTGTACACCAATTAGTTATATAAAAAAGGTTGGTGTACCCAATAAAGTAGCCAGTAAGGGCATACAGTGTTTAAAACTCCCTGCAGTCTTTGTATTTGTGTAGACAATATAACTGTATACAATAAACCTTTGAGTATTTCAGTGTTGTAGGTCAAAGATCTATGTATTAGGAAGGAGGGTAATGCTAACTTTTCCATCACCTTTAGTGCCGCATCTTATTATGAGTCAGGACCTTGACCAGTCCTCTTGTGAGCTTTATCCCCCTTTCACTCTATCTTTCTATATCATAGGTCTACTAAAAGACCTAAAAGACAACCTAAATCAAACAAAATATACCTCTTACCTTTTACTTGTTCTTAAGCAAACAGATAACTACATTTGCAAGTAAATCTCCTGTCAGTCATTTAAGAAACAGGCAGGTTGTTTGTGCTCATGATAAAAGCTTACGCACACAGATCATGCACACATTTTCTTACACACACCCTGAAGAGCCATATGCTGTTATGAGCAAATTTTTAAATGCCTGTGACATCAATGTTACTTACATCAGCAACACAAAATCATGATCAAACAAATCTTTGAGTTTAAGCAAATAAATGCAGTCTAAGCAAACAGGAACGATCAGGAACGTTTTAATTGATAGCTTTGAGATTTCATTTTGCTTTTAAATGTATGCCTATTCATCAAACAGATACATTTCCTTTAATGGCAAGAACATGTTCAAAAACCACATATTTATATGTCTATATTTACTTAATGAAACATTTGTATATTCCTATAATATGTGTAAATGTGAACATGTGCAAAGAAGTAGCTCCTCAGGCAGTCACAGAAATATATTTTATGTTGAAAATATTCTCTTGATTGTGGTCAATCTAGATGATTGAAAGAACTAGTTTAGAAAATCTATTGTCAAAATAGGGTAAGACATCTAATGCTGCAAGTACTGCTATTGAGAATATCAGCATTTTCTTGTCTTGTGTTCTTTCCTCCACACACAGTACTTGTCAAGGGCAGCTTAACTGAGTTTAATACATAAAGAGAAGTGCTTTAAATTCTGTTTGCCAGAGTGAAGCTTTTACGTACGAAGCTCTGGGTCCCAAGCATTTCACACCCGATTGAACTTTGTCATTACAGCAACAGGACACAAGGTCCGGTTTAACATTAGACAAGGATATATAGTTTCTTTGCTTGTCTGATTAGATCTACTTTTGTTAAAAGGTGTGCAGTTATTTAAACATGGCTTCAAATTTATTTCTTTTAAGCCAACATGATAAATAGTAGGTTTATAGAATAAGTTTACCTGTCTTAAAGTAACTGAATAAAAAATAATTTTTATTTTGTATTTCCAGGCCTACTCATGCCTTCAGAAAGAAATGGGTCCAGAAACAGATCCTGTGGTTATTGTTCGCTTCATTGGCTCCTCTGACCTCTCTACAGACCTTCGTAACTTGCTCCAAAGTATCTGTGAGCAGATTGCTATCAACTACCGCTGCTTGATCCATTTTCTACCAAATAAGATCCAGGAGATGAGGGAATTGCTAGTTAACCTTCTCGGGGAGTCATCCTTCCATCGTCCCCTAGTTATCATCCTGGATGCCTTGGAACAGCTGTCAGATGCAGATGAAGCCCGTAAACTGTGGTGGCTACCCAATCATCTTCCTCGGACAGTCAGAATTGTGGTGTCAACCCTGCCCAATAAGCATGGGATACTACAAAAATTGCGTTGTCTGATTCATGATGAGGATGGCTATGTAGAACTGATGCAAAGGGACCGCAAGGCATGTAGCCAGACACTCAAACAACAGCTTCTGAGTGTCAGACGAAAGGTAACCTCAGGTCAACAGATATATGTAAATGAAGCCCTAGCTAAATGTACACTGCCTATGTTTGTTAACCTTATCTATCGTGAGGTGGTACACTGGCGGTCACACAAAGATGTAGATGACAAGTCCCTGTGTTCAACAGTGCATGAAAGTATAGAACAGCTCTTCTTTTCTGTTGAGAACAAGCTGGGGTCTCGCTTTGTCTTCCGTGCACTGGGCTACATTACAATGGCACGGGCAGGGTTAACAGAGGTGGAATTGGAGGACATATTGTCCTTAGACAATAGTGTACTTGGTGACATCATGGTCAGCTCAAATCTGAAGAGTCCACTCCGAATCTCCTATGATCTCATTGCTCGGCTAAAGGAGGAGCTTGAGGGTTACTTGGTGGAACGGCAAGTTCGTAATCTAACACTGATGGTGTGGGCAAACCGGCATCTACACCTTATTGCACAAAAGCTCTACCTTAGTAACGAAGAGGATGTGCATCAGATGCACAGCCTTTTGGCTGAGTACTTCCTTGGAGCTTGGGCAGGTGGTAGAAAGAAGATCTTCCACTGCGACAACAATCACTTTGCCTCATTAAACATCTCTCAGCATCGGAACCCGCATCACCCACAGAGCCTTCATGGCCATGACAAAGCCTCAGCTGACAAGCACTCTTATGATCGACAAACCCCTGAACAACCCTGGGTGTTCCAGTGCAACTTGCTTGAGCCAGATATCTTCTTCGTAAATCACAGAAAAATGACAGAATTACTGTTTCATCTGACAAGGAGTGGGCGGACAGATGACCTCATGTACGGTGTAATAATGAACTTCAGTTGGCTCTATACCATGATAAAAATTGGGCAGTTTGACAAGGCATTGACGGACATTGACATGGCTTATAGCTATACACAAGAAAAGGAGCTCAAGTTTCTTGCCAGTACACTACGTAGTATAAAGGTCAAGGTGACCAAGAATCCTGCATCACTGTCTGCTGAGCTTCAGCAAAGGCTTCTTCCTGTGGTTACATCCCTTCCCAAACTCAGACACCTCTTACTAGAATGTGATAAGGATGGACCAAAATATTGCTCCATAGTGCCACTCCACTCTGCCATGGATGTCACGTACAGTCCTGAGAGACTCCCTCTGTGCACTAGCTACATGCAGATTGTGGAGATTGTACCCACATTGGCCCCCAACATTGTAATTGTAGCTCTTGAGGATGGCTCTGTCAGTACATGGGACGTTGAGAGCAGGCAGTTGCTGAGACAAATAGACACAGCAAGGTCAGTTGTGCTTGGTGTAAGACTCACGACAGATGAGAAGTACCTAGTGGTTGCCACAACAAAAAACACACTACTAATTTATGACAACCATAAATCTTGTTTGTTGTCAGAGGTGGACGTGAAAGGCTCAAAGCAGTGCGGAATCACAGGAGGGGTAGCATTCATCAATGGATTTACTTTGTCCAGCCACCATGCCTTAGCTTGGTTGGAAGCCAGCAAGGACGTGAGTGTGATTGACTTGCTGTATGGCTGGCCACTGTATCAATTCCATTGCTGGTATGAGGTAACCTGTGTTGAATGTTCACCAGATGGAATGTACGCTTTCTGTGGGCAATACCTAAACACCACTACCATATTCCATCTTGGAAGTGGAGATAAGCTTGCCACAATGACCTCTGAGTTTTCTGGTGGGTTTGTGAAGTCCATTCTGGTTCTAGACACAATCCAGCAAATGGTGATGATTGACAATGAAGGTAGTCTTTCTGTTTGGAATACCAAAGATATCACAAATCCGAGACTTATGGAGGACTATGATTGCCGAGGGGATGAGAGTGAGGTGGTTGGGATAGAACTATCTGAGGATCAGAGATCCATTCTCATTTGCAAAGCTAGAAGCATTGAGGTGCTTGATACTAAGCTTTGGAAGATGGTAGAGAAGTTTAAAGCCAAACGTAGTGAACGATTTGTGGCTGCGGTGCTCTCAAAAAATGGCCAAAGTATTGTGGCATCCATGGAAAACACTTCATCTATATTCGTGTGGAGAAGAGACAGTGGACAGTGTATGGCTAGCCTAATAGAGATATCAGGAGCTATTGTTAAGTTGATCAAGTCAACACATCATAACTTGCTCTTGTCTGTAGCTAGCAGTGGGGTTCTCTCTGTGTGGGACATTGACATCATAACAGCAATGTCAAACATTGACAAAACAGGAAAACGCATCCAAAGTGTTCAGCTATCTGGCAGAGAGGACTTTGTTTACACAATGGACGGATCTGAGTCTGTTCATAAGTGGAACTTCAGCACAGGTTTCATTGAGATGGTGTTTAAACATGAAGGACTTGTAGAGAACTGTGTTCTTACCACATCTGGTGACCTCATAGTTACATCTGATGACAAATGTGGCCAATATATTTGGCAGACAGCCACAGGTGAGAATATCTTTCGGATCAATGGCCAAAAGATATCCCAACTTCTCATCACACATAATGACCAATTTGTGGTCTCTCTCTGTGAGCAAAATGCTTCTCGTGTCTGGAGACTTGCTACTGGACACAAAGTGTGCAATATCTTGGTGACACTTCAGCATGCTCTAATCACAACAGCAAACACTTTCCTAGTTGGCACAAGTAAAAACAAGCTGTTGGCTGTTAGTTTGTGGTCAGGCAGTGTATCCAAGAAGTTTATCTGTGATGATGGCATCACAATCATAAATTTCAAGCTGATCCCAGACAGTCCAGACTATGTAGTCTTCATCACATCAACAGAAACCGTGTTCATATGGAGCGTAGCTGACGAGTCTGTCTGTAGAAGGGTGCAGTTACCGAGCAGCTTCTTGAAAAACTTGGAAGATTTCCAGATCTCCCCAAATGGGAAGCTGGGAATTGTGTCCAAAGGAGATGAGAACATTAATGTTCTAGATTTGCACAGTGGCAAACTCCGCCTAGTCCATGCTGCTGGCATAATATGGAGGCAAAAGTTGTCACGGGATGGGCGTTACTTGGTGTACATTTGTTTCCGAAATTGTGATGAGGATGATGATGCCGGCGTGGTGTCTAGTTTGATTGTCATGCGACTTGCTGATGGGAAGAGCATTGGTACCTGTTCTCTGTACAAGACACCAACCTACTTGTGCCTGTCACAAAGAGCACTCAACATTATTGTTGGCTTTGAGGATGGTAGCATTGGCACATATACAGTTGTAGACCGTGTGGATGCAGCCCTCAAAATCAAGATTGCCACCTCTAACAGTCGCCAAATCGTTAACAATGCCTCACAGAAAGTGCGACCCAAGTGTAGCACCAATGCCTTCAAGACCATTGCTGATTGCGTATGGAGGGAGTCCACTGAAGTCTTCTCTAGAGATAGCCCCATCAATGTCTCAGACAGTGGGGAGCCAGAGACCACAACACCCACAAAAAAGAATGAAGTACTACAGTGAGAATGCTCTCTTCAGGATGGTATGAAGTTTATGTGAACGGGGCCAGATTTGGATGCAGTTGATTCTTGTTTACAGCAACCTTGTGACTTGTTCAGTTGCACAAATCAGTCCTCTGGGTTCCACACAGTTATTACTGGCCAATTGTTATAAAGCTGCACTCAGTTAAGCCACTTTCATTCTGTCGTCCCTTGTCGATTGACATGACACAGTATATTACATGTGTATTATTTTTCCTATCAACATAAAAATATCAATGATAAATAGATCTTTTACATTGCTCTAACCATTCCGGTGTGTGTGCATTTTTTTATTTATTTATTTATTTATTTTTTATTTTTTTTCTTTCAGATGCATTGTTTCACTCAGATCAAGACATGATATTACTTTATAGAGAAATGTTATATATATTTGTAACCATGAAACATTTGCTGCCATCTTTGATTTTCTAAATGTATCATCTCTCTTTTTATCGTCTTCTGGAACTACATGAAAAAATGAATCATGTGTACATCTGTACATATCTATTTAGGCTGCTGCAATTTGTGCAACTCCTTAACAATGTTATGTTGTGCTTAATGCAATCAAAGAGAGTGCCTGGATTTTAAGACGTTTTTCTTATAAATATTAATGATTAAAAAGATGCAGGGAATTTGTAAACCAGAACTATCTTGATACTGATATTTATCAATACAATAAAGCATACGTCGACAAACAACAAACAAAAGATTTGATTCATTCAAAATTTCCAGTCATCACAGCAGAATTACTTCATCAAACAGTAGTATAAAGGCTGTTAATAGTGTTATGATATTGCATTTATTGTATTAAACTGAAAATAAGGATGGAATGGGAATTCTGTCAGGCTGAAAATGTTGCATATTGGTAGTCAGATTAAACCATTACTGAGTATTTAACATTTGAGCATTGTGTGTAGCATCTCGCCAGAAGTATCTACGCCTTAAAAAGTGGTGTCATAAGTTATGCCAAGTTATGTTTGTTGCTGTTTTTCATGTCCTTAGTGAGGTAAAGTGTGAATGTGTGATAGTTGAAAAAGAATACTTTGTATTTTCTTGTAATAGATAACTTTCATAGAAACATAGAAGTATGTGTTATTAAAAACAAGGTTGCCACAAGCCAGTTTTAGGGATTGCACTTTATTTTTGACCAGTTGTTTACTGAAGTTGACTTCTTTCGAGTGTAGACAGTGACGCAAATACTCATCTACCAACTGATGGTTTAGTATGGCCTGTGAAGATTTGCATTTTGCCTTCAGTTATGGGTATTTTCTGGCATGCTCAAATAAATTATTAGTCATGCCCCATTCAATCTCTCCATAACTCTAAGGGCTATTCTGACAAATTGTATGTTTACCTCTGGAATTGTTCAGAAAAGGCCCATTTTTAATGAATAACCTGTAGCATTATCCACACTTCACCACTCAAAGTGCAAATTTTCAAAACTCAGAAATATTATATTGTACTTTGCCAAAGTTTTTTATTTCCTTTTTAGTGTTTAGTTTTTCCTTTACAAAATACTTGTGTTATCATTTGTGACTGAACATCTCTAATGGCTTTATTTTATGTCCCAGTGTGACTTATGTTAAATATGATAGAAGATACGTTATCTTTGCTAAGACATTTGAGAAGAAGTCCATATTGTATTTGAATGCTAGTTTTAGAGTATATCTGAATGTGTCACTATGAGAACAGAACATGGCATATTGTACGTTATGTGACTTGAATGACTTTTAATTCTATACATGTTTGCAAAACATAGTTGGCATACTGGTAATGAATGTGTTTATTGTATTCTTTGTATAGTCAGGACTGAAATCCCTGTTTAGAGATTTATATATTTTCATAAATGTTGTATTTACATTTTGTTACAAAGTTGTTTAAAAAAGAAAAAGAAAAAAACTGATGTCTGAAGCAATATGAACTAGTGTGTATGCATTGTTTGTATGAAACATTTTAATGTAATAAAATGTTTTTGTTTTTGCCTCTTAAATACGGGGTTATTCCTTGTCATTATATATGTATCTTATAACACATCACAACACATTTTGTTACATTTAATATTGACATTACTTAATGGATTTCCTCAAATCTATTTTTTATTTCTGAATGATTAGCATTTGTCATAATAACGTTTCATATTTCATGTTTTATGATTTGGAATCCTAGCAAAACACAAACAGAAATGCTATCATGATTTGATAGATGAAAACAGGATTTGATAGCATTATAATTGTCTTCTTCACCACTGCAGCCAGCAGTGGACAAGCGTGTTAATATTTTCTAAACACTGGGCGGGTGCCATATTATGTCAGTATAAAATTCTGCATGGAGCACCTGTATTCCCCAAGTTAAATAAACACATACACACACACATACGCGAACACACACACTAAACTACACAAGGCTCAGGCCTGGCGTTAACGTGCTTTGTTGACAGTTTGTGGTCTCCATAGCAACTGAGGATCTGTGGGCGGCCCAACCAGACCCACCAACGACTATGAATACAGCCAATGGCATTTCAGCTCTAAGAAAAACCCTCGGCAGTAATCTAACCACAATTAACAAAATACGTTCCTTCATTTCCGCAATGTCATCATATCTCACACATAACACTTACCAACATGGAGACACTGACAATGCATATTTGAATAACTGGCATTCCATGGTTACTGGCAACTGGCTGACTGGCAACAAATGAGTCACCAACTTGTTCACACTAGTTATAATTTACCTACATTTGTTTTTACTTTGGTGGAAATTATTATTCTGATTCCTAATGAAACACATCCCTATATATCTATGTACCTTTACCACAGACGCATTTACCTAAAATACAGTCAAATGTGTGTCAGATGAAAAGTCGTGTCAAGCCACAGATGGCAGGAATTCTTGGACAATACAAGACAAAGTTTTTTGTCTTAAAGATTGGGAAACCTGTAGAAATTAGTCAAGTGCCACAACAACAAAAAGACTAAGACAGACAGTTATTCATTAGGGGAATGACAAACATATTCTCAGGTATGCAAAACATGCACAGACTAAAATGTCTCAGATGGGAATGTCACATTTATTTTTTGGACATGAGCCCTCTAATGAATGTTTGCCTGAATATTCATATTTTTAAATCAAAATAGATCAATTGTAATTAAAAATAATTAATAGAAAGTTTGTATTGCATTTTATAGCACCCCTATGGACTAACTGACTCCAAATGCAGTGGCCTACATTAAAGTCATATGATGTATATACATGTTAAAGTTCAATAGAATGGGTGAAACCATAGCTTTTTGTAAAACATTTTTTGTAAAAATGGCCTGGGGGCTAAACATATTATGAAATTAATTAGATTAAAATTAATGTTAATTTGTTTGAATCATGAAAATTTGCATTCCCCTCTTACACCTCCTTCTTTCTTTAAGAGACACATATGACTATTTTTTTTATCACACATAGCAACCCAGATATTATGAATATTATAGACACACACACAGTAAATTACACTTAATTAACTGATTTATTGAAGTTGCCTATTTCAAAAACATAACCATTAAAACACAATATTGAAAAAGCTGCAAAATGTTATCTGAATGGATTTTTTTCTGGACTCTTTATTTTTGCAGCCTGAATACACAATTCACTACCCTGTATTTGCCACACATTACTACACAACACTGCCTGCATTACTAGGAGAGAAATAGTATAATAATGTATTTGGTATTTTATGTCTGATAATATGTTATAGGCTTTTATATAATATGTCTGGCATATTAGTAAAGAGGCCCCATCCAGTCACATGTGAACATATCACAGCACACAATGTGAACAGTGTGACATTCTTTGAAGAGGGGCTGCTACCAACAGTGGCAGGGGAGCAGTGTGTGGGGACAGTACCTTGCTCAAGGGCACCTCAGTGGTGCCACTAGCAGTTCTGGGATTTAAACTTGTGATGCCGGTGGAAACTCCCTAACCACCAGGCCACCAGATATGCACACACAGTAGCCATGAACCTTCGGCATGTTCTCAAACTACTAAAAACTGCAAAGACCTGGGACTATCATGGACAACAGTAGCATCAGATTGGGCAAGGCTGGTGTAGGTGTGGTGTATTTACCCATTTAAGACTGAGTATGAAGAAGAGGAGCTATTTTTGGGTGTGAGTGTGGCACCATCCTTTCACCAGTATTTGCTCTGCCAGTGTATCCTATTTACTAGGGCATATTTATGGTGTCCAGTTTAGCTGTTACTTGACCTGCTTTTCTATCAGCATGATTTATCATTCAAGCAGCTTTGGTTAACCATAGATCTAATATAAAACGCAGATCCATTAACAGAACATTGGTTTCTTAACTAAACTATTCTTTACAATGTTTCCTAAATGCAGCTTTATGGTTTGTCTCTCCATACACACACACACACACACACACACACACACACACACACACACACACTTACCAACCAACCGGTAGTGACAGATCTAAAGTGTCATGTTGCTTTGGCCTTGTGCCAAGACTTTGGTCATCGCCCCAGAGTATCACATGGATAGTATTTCTTTGGAAAACAAATAGAAGAAAAAAAGCCTGACAAGGAACAAATGTGCCTGAAAGGCTAGTCATGCTGCTCAGTGTCTTGCAGTACCTCAACTTACCACTGTTCTCCTACAGCACCTGCAGAAAAAAGAACTTTTCTTCATAATTATGTTATAATCTCTGTGTTCGGAAAAAGACAACAATAAAATATTTTGGGGGTACATATTTTCATTAGACCTGTGCCTGTAGACAGGGGCGTATCAAGCTTTCCAAAAGTTGGGGTGTTCTGAGATGGGGATGCCAAGTTATAAATACAATTTAATCAATTTAATACAATATAATCTGACAAAAGTGGGGGTCTGGAATCACATTTTAACAAAAGTGGGGGTGTTGAATCCCCCCTATCCCCCCCGCGTGCTACGCCCCTGGCTGTAGACAACGGAAATATGGCTACAGTGATCAAACGCATATCTTCTATTTTTTTTACAGGCTGTTGGTATATATTCACAATCAGAGGCCTGAGTGAATGGCTAAAATCATTCACTTATACTCACGCAGTATAATAGACTGATGTAACTTAGCCTGTAGACCTTTACAAAAATGATACTTACATCGTTGAAATTGATAACTTTAGCCTAAGGGTGATGTATCTGAGAGAAACGTATCATTTCAATGCATACACACACACTCACATACACACACAATAACCAACATATTTGAACAGTTCAAGGAAAAAATAGGTCAAAAGTACTTAATAAACAACAGCACTGAAACACACAGGAGTCAACCATCATATCTGAAGTCTGTAGTGAATTTGAAGTGAAAATGACCATTCTATCATACGTGAACACGCCACAGCACACAGTGTGAACAGCACGGAATTCTTATTTGCATTTATCCCATTCACCAAGGGAAGCAGCGGGCAGCCAGGAACACTACGTCAAGCAGCAGGGAGCCCAGGGATCAGTGTGTGGAGAGGCAACTTGTGTAAGTGTACCTCATAGCTGCCATGAGCAGTCTTGGGACTCAAACCCACCACATCCTGATCACAGGGTGAACACCTTACCCACTAGGCCACCAGCTGATGTAAATTCAGGTGTCAAGGCAGATTTCAAGTCAAGTCTAGTAGGTTTTAATTTTCATTTAAAATATATGCATACAGTACACAGTGACACCAAACAATGTTGTGTTCAACCAGGACCAAGGTGCAACACAAGAACAGAACAGAAAAAACACCACAAGACCACAAGTTCTGACAGGACAAAAGGGGGCAAGAAAACCCCATGAACACCAATACAATTGGACAAGACAGAACAACATTTAGTGCAATACACAACACAGCCTGGATGTATACAGTATACAGTTCTGTATACTAGCAGCAGAGAGTTGTAGACGAAATGCAAAGGAGAATTATGTGTTCAAAAAAAGCAGAACAGCATTTAAAAGCAATAAATATGAAAATACAGCAGGACAGAGAATGTGCATTGTAATAAATAGGAGGCACAGGTGTGGGTACAGTTTAATGTTTCAGTTCTGGTTGAGAAGTCTGATCACCTGTTCCCTCCCTCAGACAGTGGAGGCCTGTATCCTACAGAAACTTTTGCCAAATGGGAGGAAGAAGAAGAGAGTGTATGAGGGTTGAGTGGGGGTCATCCACAATGCCGGTGGCTGATTTAATAAAATATACACTATGAAACAGTTCTAGAACAGTTATTTACTTAAAGCTTTGCTTCTATACAAAACTCTAAACACTCAAACAAACAAAGGGTTAATTGTTTTTCCCAATTTAGGGGGAGATCTGTATCAGAAAGCCGATAGTTACAGTCTTAAAATCTTGATGGCTGAGCCACATCTGGCTTTGTATAGCACCTACTCCAGGATTGTTATACAGCCTTCTTGGCATTATTCAGAAATGTACTATACAAAGTTATGTGGCCTTATAGTCAAGCTTTTAGCCATGCGAATAGTATCCTTAACTTCATATCAGTAAAACTATACTTTTATTTCTACAACATATTTATCAATTTTGCCAATTCTACTCGTTCATTGTGGTTAAAAAACACAAACTATTAATGACTGGATTAGTCAGTGCCTGTAATAACACTGCCTGCTTAATTTTTGAACTTGAAAGTCATGTTTTTAATTCTAGCAACACACTTTTCCACTTATTATGAATTCTTCCTTGAGCTAGCGAAGCATTAGCTGCTATGCTATAAGTAGAGTTCCACCGAGAACTGAACACTCAGAATAACTGAACAGACTACTCAGAATAATTGAATATTCCCTCCCCCTAGGGAAGCATGTCTATTAATCTGTCGCTGTCAGAGAAAACTGAAGGTCAAATCCCTGGAAAAACATGTCAAAGACACTTTCAACTGTATGTGTCTCCTTTGGGAGGAACAATAGGTGAGGGAGAAACAGTAGGTGAGGTCAGTATGAATTTTGATGCAAAATAAATTTGGGATGAAAAAGAAACATGATTTTATAGCTTCAGTGTCTATATTAACTTGTCTGTAAATGTAGCAAGCAAATTTCAAAGGTGCATCAGTAGAGCAACACATCACATGTATTAGCATACTTTCAATGCAAATCTTCCCCCTTGGTAGAAGTGCAAAATCATGCTACGCAATATCTTTACTCCTACTATCGTCCGGAAACAAGGAACATACGCAAATCATAGACTTGAAACTATAAAAATATACATTAATTCCAGTAACTGAAATGAGAAATTTAGAAAAACAAAAGAACTTTAGCACAGTATTTCCGCATCAGATGGACATTCTGTTCCTCCAGAGGGCAATGAATGTATTGTTATTTATTTGTTTGAAGTATCGGTTAAATCTAAACATGTGTCTGTTGCTGATATAATTCCGATATGATCATATTTCCCTATTCAAACCCACAAACTTCCGATCACAGGGGCAAATCCCAAACTACAAGGCTTCCAGGCATCACCAAAAATGTGGAATGACAGCAGCCAATTTAGTCTTTTATGTCTTGTCCCAGTTTTCAGATGTGTGCTGCCATAGCGGGGTCTACATTGTTCGACTTCAGAAATTCAGCAATTGTGTGCATGTGTCTGAATCTAGTAGCCTTATTAGCCTAACTGCATCTTTCCATGCAATTATGACTGGGTTGCTTTGTAAATGTGTGTGTGTGGTACCTAACAGTACAGTGCAAATGTAGCTTCAAGATATTTGGTGACACTTAGAAGGACCCTTGGTTCTACATATAACACAACACCCGCCCCCAAACCTAACGCTAACCCTAACCCCAATGCACCCCACCCCACAACACTTTAAGGGAGTATTTATTTCATAGCAGTTAATAATCTAAACCATGGCCTACAACATACACTGTTAACATAAAATGTATGGTCACCCACTGATTAATTACGCTCAACCCCTGATCAGGGGCGTATCAAGCTTTCCAAAAGTGGTGGGGGGGTTCTGAGATAGGATTGTCAAATTATAAATACAATTTAATCAATTTAATACAATATAATCTGACAAAAGTGGGGGGATGGAATCACATTTTAGCAAAAATGGCGGTGTTCAAGTGAACCTGTGTGACCCGTGCCGTCGTTAAGACGCCGTGTGAAGCCACTTTAGTCCTAAAGTTTTTCTTTCTCCCACCTGTATTTCGACAGGCTCCGCCCAGTTGGCGCTTAGGTGCCACCTTCTTTGCTTGGATTGGTTTTACTATCACACCACCCACGATACGATTGGTTACTAGGATGCCCTTCTGCTCCAGGATTGGCCAGATTCGTGAGCAGTCTGGCAGGAGGCGGGGTTTGGCGAAAGACGGGTGGAAAAACCAACCGACGCCACTCAGGGCCCTGGCTCACTTGTATAACTCAAACAGAAGCGTCGTGGAGACATGATAGTCCGGAGTCTCCCGGGACCTTCCCTCCTCCAAGGGAGCGACCCAAGGAGAAAACACAGCGAGCGGAATTAGACTGACCGCGTTTAAAGAGGAAGAAAGTACCTACGATGCTCCTGACCTCCAGGAGAAATCTGTGGAGTTTCTTTGCTTTTGTTTGTCTCTGAGGAAGAAAGGTAATGAAGGAAAAGTAGATGAACACCTGGGGTTACCCGTGAGAAATACAGCACCTCCGGCACACGCCTGCCACACCTTCAGCACTCCAACAGGTAACTGGCCAGCAGGTAACTGGTAACTGGTAAACTGTGCTGTGTTTCCCCTACTGAGAACAACAATAGGATAATCTTACTACAGCTAAAAGTACTACTACTACTTCTACTACTAATGCTACTACTAATACTAATGCTACTAATAACAATACTTATATTGCAATTACTATTACTACTAGTACTACCACTACCAAAACTACTACTACTCATACTCCTGCTACTACTAATACTAATACTGGTAATTGTAAAATAAAAATATTCATAATAATAGCTTAAGCTTGGTAGGCTTGAGCTTTTCCGAAGTAAAAAAATAGTTACTGACAGAAATACAATTTTCCGAGTGAAATACTACCACATGAGCTGTGGGCAAGTCTGGGTTGGGAGGCATTCTATTCTCTTGCCAATTGTATTAATTTTTAACTTTGACCTTAACTTCTCCAAAGGTGCAACAGGTGACCAATTTGGGTTGCTGTAGGTTAGTTCAGACCCAGTGTTTACAGGTGAAATGTAGAGTACAGCTAACAGTGTGTTAAGTGATCTTTTTGGAGAAAATTTCCGTCTATTTGTTTAAATTTAAGCTTTTAATTTTTTAGACCCATCTATTTAAACAGTCATTTTAAAGAATGGACCTATAGTACCAACTTTAGCTTGGCCAGTTGTGCTAGTGGACATGCCTGAAGAGTGGGTTTGGGGTTCATTGCTCAATTTTGGATGTCTTTGTCTCAGGCTCTCTCAATATTTCCTAATGATAACTCAAAATGTAATTTTAATAGCCTCCTGTAGCACGGGGTGGACCAGGTGTGCAGTAGATGAGAAATTACAGTAAAGATGTAGACTGGGCCTTTTATTATTCTGAACCAGTACTTTAAAAGATCACACAGGAATGCTGTGTATGTGCCTTTTCAGTAGGTTGAGCCTGTATTTGCTCTACATTTGAGGGGCTGAGCAGGTAAATGCAGTTTGCCTGCATGTTTACTGTAGGAGACTGTGTTTACAGTGTTGTAGACACTAAGGTGTGGTCACTAGGGTGCTTTGGAGAGCCGAGTCGACCTAGCATTACTTGCTGAAGTGGATGCGTGTACTGGTCGGTTGTTAGTCCCATATCTGTCTTCAAAATTTACATGTATTCAGATGTGTGTAGCCAAAAAAATGCACTTTTTTGATATTCAGGTAAAGGGACCTCAGTTTTCCTTTCACTATCAGCATAAAACTAATTATCATACTTTCATCCTTGTCAGAATAGCTTTTTTTACCGTTCTATGCCTTGTATTTATTTGGAAGTCATTTGTTTAAAATATTTCCCCCTTTGGTGGAAACGTTGTCACAATTTTTGCCATAATCTTAACATGCGTAAGCCTTTCCATAACATCCATTTTATACCACCCACTTTTACAATATCCTGGCAATGGCAGTCAAAACTGAACGGCAGTGCTTTGACGTAGCTGTTCTCATGTTTTCCTTGTTTACACAATGGCTCGTGCTTGATAGGATCTTCTTAAGAGCATGCTGTTAAATTGTGCTAGCATGTATGCTACAAAAACCATGCAAATACAAATGGAAATGAAGTCCCAGTCCACAAACATGCTGTGCAGAGTGCAGATGTCAGTGCCCTCATCTCAAGGCAAAGAACTAACAAGGAAGTTGGGTTGATGCATGTTGACCATCATGTAGAGATGAAAGAAATGTGTCTAGTCTCATGACTGTGAGTAAGTGTCTAACTAATGTGACACGCTGTCTCTAATATGTACAATCTCACAGTCACGAAGCAATAAGGAACCACATTGGTTAACCTAAAGAGCCTCTCTTTTAAAAATACTAGATGCGTGAAGAAATCTTCAAACTGAAGAACAGCTCAAAGAACCCCTAAACAATGCAAGGTTTTTTTTTTCCATCAAAAAATATTCCTAGGGTCGGCCTTGTCATTGGAAGACCGTGAATTCGATCCTGGGGATGCCACAGCCATCTGCGGTTGAGAATTCAGTAGAACACAATTGGTCTTTTTCTGTCTGGGTGGGTAGGGTGGTCCTTACTCTCCCCTATCACTCAGACACTAGCCCACATAGTCCTTCATTAGCTGACGCAATAGAGCAGGAACTTATCGTTCTCCTTTAAGCACTGCGCACATGATAACCTTCACCGTAACAACCTGGTAACATCATGCAATAGGGGAGACTATTGTGTCAAGATGGACACAACTAAATTAAAAAATAATGTAACTAAATTAAAAAATAAATTTTTTTTGTTTACATCACAATTATCTTATGATGGAAAAGCCTGAAGCATTGAGGTTATTACAAGTCCACCCTTACAATTTACATTGAATGAATGCCTTGAATTAGGTGAGACACGTTTGTTCATTAGTTTGACAAATACCTAACGTCATGCATGCAGTATTTTGACTGATGCAGACCAGGTTACACCACAATAAGTTTGAGTGTGATGGTTCAGGACGCTGATCCCTTTTGTGGATCAACAGAACTGATGCATAAGGGAAGCAGTGCTGATGAACGTCTTTTGTTTTGTGTGTTTAGCAGCCAATTAAGTGATGTGGACCCTCTCTGGGGGGCTTATTCTGTGTGGCATGGTCGCCATGAAACGAGGCCTTAGCAACAGACTCCAGGGCAACACTCCTACCCTACCTGTCTCATACACCAGTATGAAGCTTGAGCGGGTCAATAAATGACCAAGAGTTACGCACTGTCCTCAGGTCTGGGTGGAAAAATGTAAAACTAACAGAAAAGAAAGAGGCATGAAAAGATTATGTGATTTATATGAACCCAAATAACACTCTAAACTTTTTTATAAATCTGCAGTGTCATGCTGAGGTCTTTCTTTACGACTATCTGAGTCAGATGATATTTGCTCTTCAGGCTTGTCCTTGTGCCTTGTTTGGCTCACAGGCAACAATATATTTACATTAATGGCAGAAGCATTTTATTCGTAGGAAATAAAGATCTAATAAGGCTAACTAAATGTGTGTCAAAATGTGTTAAAAACAAGTTGTTTTTGCTTGTGAATCTGATATTCTCTGTTTGGTATTTTCACATGCAGATTAGTAATTGAAACATTATAAATTACCATTTGATTGTACAAATCTGCAATCTGATGCTCATTATTGTGTGTAAAATAAATCTATCTGTATAAACACTAAGCTAAGGGTGACAGTAAAAGAACATATAGGATCAGTCTTGACATGCACTGGTAATTGTATCCACCGTATATTTATTATATTAATGGTGACACTGCTGTATTAGTCGACAAAAAGCTAAAAAAACATTATAGTATTTTGGTGACACAACGTGACACAACATTTGATGGCATGATACGTGAGGCACGATTTAAACCAAAAATAAACTCTGCTCAATGTTTTCCCCTTAGTCTTCTGTTTCATTAAATGTTGTAAATAAATGCAGAAAGCTGAGAAACAGCACACCTAGTTGACGTGGCGTACAACTGTGTTATAATATTTTTTAAAAATTGTTGAAAAGTAAAAAAAAAAAGTTTTGAAATCACATTGAATGACCAAACATAAATTACCACCTTAGACCAGGTTGTGTATAATCTGCTAATAACAGAATTAAATAACGAAACCAAATTGTAGCATTAGTTAAACTGGCCTTTGTTAGCACCAAGGTGTCCTAATGTACTGGTAGAAACATTGAATGCCTTGTTGAATATGCAAGCACCCATGCTTTTCTATATCGCACATGTTTGTGTGCTAGAGCTTGAAATTCCTGCAGGGAGAGTATAAGATTTAAGGTAAATCCCCTGGGACATGATGCATTCGTCTCTTTCAGTAAGCCATCTGAAACACAGAGCTGGAGGCCATGCCTTGTGCCGAGGTGAGAAATTCCCCCTGCCCAATGATTCCAGTGGAGAAATGACTGCCAAAGCTATAGGCTCCAAATTTCAATCTGCTTCACTTTGAGCTAGCAATCTTGAGTAATCTCTCTCTTTCACCGCTTGCCTTTTTCCAAGATGGAGCTTTTCAATTTCCACAGCAGCCCTGGAGATGGTGTGAAATCCTTGATCTTTTTATATGTAATCTCCTAATCTGTCTCAATCCCTGGTTATAGACGTAAAGAAGATGACGCAATCTGATGCTACCTGAAGCCTTTCTAAAAGACAGATAGTTCCCACATCTCCCACAGGTTTCTCTGATTCATGATTGATGTCCAGTAAAATATTTTATTTGGCCGAGGAGGATTGAAATCAGAGGTGGGTATGGTAGCCTAAATCAATGCAATAAATAATCAATAAGTATATCTTTCCAAAAAAGGACTTTCCAAAAATAAGTAGTACAGGGCAAATCAATAAATTACTAATATTATGAATATACTTTAACTACATTCTTAGTGCATCAGAAATGGTTAGCACATCAGGCGTCTTAGAAACTGGAGTAAGATGCTTTTTCATGTTTATTTATATTTTGGTCAAAAATAAAGTGAATGCCTTCCATAAGGCCACCACCATAATGGCATTAGTAACAAAAAATGAATTAGTAAATGTGAATGACTAAAATGCAACTGAATTAAAAATATACTGATATGTTCCTTATAAAAAATACTAGGGTGTGTGTTATGTATGTATATATATGTAAGATAAAATAATCCTTGCTGTGTTATACATACACATTTTTAGTGTTATGTATAAACCCATGAAAATTGTATAAGTAAAACAGTAATGTAACTATGTTATGTACTATATAGTCATTAAAAGGGCATTGTTTGGAATGCAGTGGTTTTAAATATATTTTAGAGTAGTTTAACCAGTTTTGCTCCTTCCCCTCTCTTCTGTCTGTCTCTCTATTGTGAGCTGTGTGTTCTGTAGACATTATGATGTAAAGGCCAAAAAATGTGCCTTTGGCGTAAAGAGAAAGAAGCATGTCTCTTGAAGGGGCTGTATGCGTGTTATAATAAGGCTCACTTTTGTGTCAGCAAGACAGCAGCACTACATTATGAAATCATACCCGCTAACATCAGCCATCCTTTATTTTTTCCTGTTGTAATAAGTCACATAAACACAGCTAAGATATTACAGTGGTAAGATTTTAAATGCAGAAGGATGTGATGCTGCTCAATTTCCATGTTGCAAAAACATGCCGCCATTTTGCATGTTTTTTTCCATTCTCCTCATGATCACACCTTTGTTATTTCAGTTGACTCAGTCAACTCAGTCTCCTTTCTGACAAAACCCTTTACATTCAGCCTGATTTACAATGCACAGGGTCATTCTGAAGCGTTTGAAGCACCCCAGGTTTGTCTTAAATGGAAAATGCAGGACGGTTTAATGGTCAGTTTTATACATCACGTTTCTGACAGCAGATAAGGAAGTGCCCAACTGCTGCTGTCTGTCGTGACATATCCAAACTACAGCCACACAGGTCTTTTAGTAGACTTCAGGAGTTAAATTTAACCCTAGTCACCAAATGTTTCCAGTATTTTCTGTATATTGTTGAGATATTTGAGTATGGACTATTTTCGACTTGGAAATGGGTATGAATTTTATTGGAATGTATGTAACAGAATGATTCGGGTTTGATAATAGTGGCTTAGTGGTTAGGGAGGTGCCCCTGCGATCAGAAGATTGTGAGTTTGAATCCCAGGACAGCGACTGACCCTTGAGGAAGTTAGCATCCCCATACACTGCTCCTCGGACCCTGTGTCACTGGTTGCCCACTGGTTCACTGGGGAAAGGGTTAATAACAGAGAAAGGATTTGACACTGTTCACACTGTGTGCTGTTCACGCGTCACCATAATAAGCCATTTTGCTTGACTTTAAGGCACAAAACATCGAATCATAAGCAGACTGCCCCTAAAAGAAACAACATAAACCATTAGTGTGTTTATGATTTTAAACTTGCTGTAAAAACTACAGCAAATGTAACTTTTTAACCAGTAATTATATCATTATTACTGTTACTGCTTTTATTGTTATACGTATAATTATAATATTATTATCAAGTTTGCTTTTGTACTATTACTATTATTATTTCTGCTGTTGCTGTTTTTGTTGTTATTTGTATTATTATTAGTATTACTATCATTATTATTACAGTTGTTTTTGTTTTAAGTATTATTAATTTGAATATACTCAGATTTATGCGTTTGCCTCCAATTCCTCCGCTTATTTAAAAAGAAAAATACAGAACCATCAAAAAGTTTCATAATGGCATTTTTGATATGAATATAAATGTGAAATCAGTTCAGGATGCAAAACTGAATTAAAATAGGTGGAACTCTTGTTGCATGGCCATTCTTTTTCTTTCTTTCTTTCTTTCTATCTATCTCTCTCTGTTCAGGGAGGGAGAAAAAGAGAAGTGTGCCCTTGTTCTGTTAGAGAGACACTTTCCCAGACTTGGCCATTAATTATTTACCAGTCATTTGGGCCATAAAGAGCAGAAGAAATGGCAAAGCCTGCAGGTAGAGGAAAGGTCAGCGCATCTGGACCGATTCTCACTGAATAACCATGTATTGATAGTGCTGTTTATTTGGCTGGACACGGCGCAGAACTATCCGGAATGTCACAGGCACATGTTTGTCTCTCTCCCCTCGAGAGATTCCAGCCATTACAGCTGCTTGACAGTTTGATATGTCAGAGCCACATGTCAAATCAATATGGGAGACTTTTTTGTCCCAGCCTTCTCTCCAAGCCTGAAAGTGATGTTATTGAAAGGTTAGATTCATTGGGTGGGGGTTGTCTTCTTGATTTCTAGCTGGAAGTGAAGTGTATTGTGTGTCTGCCACAAAGCCTCTACGAAGACTGCTTGTGCTCTGATGCAATGGTGGTCACTGTCTTGCTTAAATTGTGGCAATACTGAAGTCTTTGCTCACTTAATGAAAAGCATTTGACTAAGACCATTTTCAGCTCCACAGATGACTAATTAGCAACTAAATAATAAGTTCTTATCAAAAACAAAAATACTACTATCATTGTAACACATCTTATTTTACAGCCATGTTCATGCTGTGTAAGTGTATTCATAGAGACTATTATATATTTACATATATTTTAAACATATAGAATTATACATATAGAGTTCACACGTTGCCTGGCATTGTTCCTCATTCAAAAAAGGGACTGAAACACCTCATCAATGTGAAAGACTGAAGTTTTTCATGAAGAAATATATGTTTCTCCTAATACAAGCCCTTTTAAAGTACGCGAGGCTTTTAAAAGTTTATCATTATTTATGAATGAATGTTGTGAAAGATGCCTGCACTTAAAAGATACCATTTTCTCTCTATCCTTAGCTCCACTCAGCTGTCCAGATGGGGTGCAGATGCTGTAGGATGATAAAAAGGTAAGTCCAAACAAACAGAATTACTGATTGTTACCTTAGACAATTGACAGATTCTCTCTGCCCTGCCTTCAACTTCCATAGATGTCTGCCAGAGAGTGAAGTAAAGGAGGAAAAACGCGGGGAAAGGGGCAGAGATTAAATCGCAGAGAGTTTGAGTATGAGACCGTATTTGTTGACCAGTGAGGTGTGGGGCAGCGATTGTGTTTGTCAAACAGGGTGGAGTGCCGGTGGTAAGATTATTGGTGCACTCAGCTCCAGCACAATTTAACCCCTGGGTTTTGAAATGCCTATAAATAAAAAAACGATATGTTTATCTTGTTTGGACAGTCTTATGATACATTTGCAAGGAGGAGTATTTCAAAACCTGATATAACTCTAAATAAATGAACAGGTTGAATTTTTGTTCAAAATCCTGTTGCACTGAATTGGCCTTTATGTACCAACCAAACAAAGTGGTCAGCAGAAAAAGGTTTTCATAAATCGGTTACAAACATAAAAGATATGTCACTACCTGATGCTGTTATTCCAAAAACAGTGATGAAGCTGTGAAAAATGATACGAATGTATGTGCGTGGGTTGTTACAAACACTGTAGACAAGGAGTAATAGAAGAACAGCACAGACATTTGTACTCAAATGCTTCAGTGTGAACTGTCAAACAGCAGAAGCATGTGGTTATTCCTCAGAAGTATGAAAAATATTTCATGAAAGACATTGTGCCTCCAGGGAATTACTACTTTAGACTTGTGAATCACTAAATCCAGATTGAGCATTGCTTCAGTGTAGCAAATTTCATGAACCTAACTAGTCCAGGATTACCGTTCTCTGTAGTGTCTCACCGTCATACTGCGTTAGTGCTATTTCATTGTTTATGAAGCACAGTGGAAATTATACATAATGCAGTGGACACACACATACATGTGGAAACTGACACCTAATTAGTCAGTGTCAAAATTCTAGGCGTAGCTTGATTTGGTTAAATGGGCCGACTCATGTGCAAATATCACACAAACATGTGAGCCTACACGCATACGCACACACACACAGCCAGAGAAGTGTGTTCCACTTCATTGCTTTATTCCTCTTCCTGATTCAAGACCATGTTTAATACATCTTTGTGTTCCCAAATGGTAAACTACTGTTCACTTTGTGTCTGCTACTTCTGAATATTAGATGTCAACAAAGCAGCCCATTGCAGTTAAACAGATCCCTCTGATCTGCATGGTTCACACTTGTGTGCTGTAAACCACAAAGCGGAGCAAGCATTTAGTTATTTGAAGAGGAAATACACTTTATTCCTTCACAGTTAAAAAGAAAAATGAAAGGTTGATGATAATGACTCATTTTCCTCTCAACTTTGACAGATCACATGAGTCTAACGATAAGCTTGCCATTGGAAAATTTGCCATTTGGTTTTTACAATCTTTTCTAACTGTAGGGTCTTTTGAAAGGCCTAGGCGTGACCCCTCGTGAAAAGAAGCATAGTGAATTACCTCAGTAGATTATTTTTCACAAAGCACAATTTAAAATACTGTGTTTTCATTCTCAATTTAGTGTACTATAAGGAAACCAATTTCTTAACATACTGAGGCACAATGAAATGATAGTATACTTGATTCTCATTGCAAATTATAGATATTAGTTTGAACATGCATGTTTATATTAAATACACATTTGTTTTTTAAATATATTCATTTACATATTGAAGAATATTTAAACAAATGTATACTTTCAAAGCAGTTCTTTTAATTGACACTTTAGTGTGGCTGTGAGGAAATGTACTTAAAAAACATACTTAAACAGTAATAATAAAGCGTATTTAAACAATAAACATTTTGTCATATGAACCCTACTGTAGTAGAATTTGTCTTAACCACTGCACAGTTTTGGCTCTCACATCAGAAGATTGTGAGTTTGATCCCTGTGGATCAATGGCTTCCTCCCAGCTTGATAGCATAATGTGATTTTGGGAGACCTAGTGGTTGGATGGGGCTAAAACTTAATTAGGTGAAATAAAAACAAAGTATTTTCAGACTGTTTAAATTAGTGTATTTAATTATAAGTACAGCTACAAATCCTTTTTAATTATTCAGTATATTCAGGATTATTACTATGTAATTTGACCAATTTAAATGTTCTAAATGTGAATACAATATATATACTATAAGTACATATAACTATAAATATTTCAAGTGTAATATCAACTGTAATAACAGTATACTTAAGTGCAGCAGTTTGGAAAAAAAACAACAAATTGCATTTAACTTTAGTCTATGAATAACATGAATAATCTGTTCTAAAATGAAAAGTATTATGTATGTAAAGATTGTGAACAATAATAGTATGTACTGTTAATGGTAAGTGTATTTTTAGAATAAACTCTTAATATGTGTCATGTCTGCAAGTCATGAAACTGAAACTAAAGCAGCACTAGTGTACAGTGGAAAATGTGCAAATCCACTTTAAGCATGGCAAACACAGCTGATGTAAGAGACACTGGCGGAGCATACATACAGCTTTTAAATATGGCAGTCGTCTGGGTAAACTGGAAAATGCCACTTTGCAAACATATACATGTCTTTGCACCTGATTAGAACACTCAACACTCCTTTCTAAAATAAACAATGTGCATTGAAGCTACAAGGTTATATGATCTAACATTTATTGGAAACGTATTGACACCAGTGTATGTCAAACCAGCAGTTGTCTGTTACATTTCAAGATTTAATAATAAATAGAGATTTATGGGGGAAAAGCAAAAGCATAGATAAAATTCAGGCTTTATAATGACTACTCCCGCTTTTGCAGAATGTTTTTTTGGGTGTGGCAAAAAAAGAACTTGTGTGAGACTATTTACAAAGATGTACTCTTCATGAACCACATCAACAAATCTGTGCCACCTTGATGAATTGCTGGATGTCAATTTGAAGGAGTTGAGAGAACTTTTTTAAAATGTAGATTTGGGAGATTATAAATTGTTAGCCTTGTGGACACCAGTCCCGTCTAAATAAGTGGATAAATGAGAAAACTTGTATAAATTTGATGCTATACTGCCATACTGTTCCAGTAGCAACTCACTTTGCACTGAGGAACAGGTGTGAAGATTTGCAGGTTGCGAAGAGTTAAACTAGTGACTATAAGTTTCCATTACTTCATTACAAAACCAATTACAAATTTTGGACACTAAATACATATTGGCTGGTTAGATTTTTGGTCAAACCATCCCTTAAGTATGAACACCTGAAGACTTCAGACCCATGAGAGTTACATGATATAAAGACAATTTCAAGTACTGACAGAAACATTGCCCTAAAACTAAACAAACAGGCTTGTATGTTTATGCCGAGGTCAACAGATTGACGTTGGCTAAGATAGGTGTCTTCACCCTCCAGCTGAGGCCTCCTGTGTCTAGCTCTGGGGAGCACACTTTCCCTCTCTTTCTCTCTCTCACTTGGGTGGTTGTGTGGGCTTTTGCGTGGTGGAGAGTGTGAAGGGCAGAAGGAGCGCTGCAGGAAATGTCTGACAGCCCTTAAAATCATCCATAAATACACCCGTCTCCTGCTGCGACACATACAAATATTTACCCCTCTTCTCCTGAACTGTTTTCCTTATCTCTTAGTCTTCATGCGCTGAACTGCCTATTAGCAGGTATGTTTTATTCACAGAGCTGAAGATCACAATGTCGAACTCAGTGCACATGACATCGATAGACTGGAAGATGTGTAATGCAAACCCACCTAATGCAAATTCAGGGTGCAGTCAAATCTATTGGCTACACGCAGCAAATAGCCAGGACTGTGATTGCAGTAACAAGTTTTCTTAGATGACAATTGGTTTGCTGGGTGCACATATGTGACTTACCTGGGGAAGAGGATGCAAAATAGGGAGAAGGCAAGCTGGTGGAGGCAGGGTGATGCTCTGGGACCTCTGGGGCCTGACGATTCATGTGGACGTTCCTTTAACATGTAGCACCTACCTAAACATTGTTGCAGACAAAGTACACCCCTTCAGCCTCCATCAGTGTCATCTGTAGTTTTATGTTTTGCTATATGCAGTTTTTAATATGCTGTTTAATTGTCACTTTGACTCTCTTGTAGTTACGTCTATGACCCCTCAATCCCTGTCGATGCCCACGGACACAAGCAGGATACGTCGTTAGTACCTCCTTACCAGTGTCACAGACTACCAGATGAGCTCGACCACAAGAAACAAGGTTTCCACAACCTGGGCTTCACCAGCAACACCAGTCCCACCAAACTTGACATTGATAACAACCACATAAACCAACTCCATGTTAACCACCATGCCAGATCCAGCCTACCTCAGGCGACAGGGGGTGACTCTAGCCTCTATATTATGCAGCCTGAGGAAGAAGGAACCCTCGTAAGAACTTCTTCCGTTGTTCCCAGTGCACCACCCATATACAGTACCTCTGTGCTGGGAACAGAACCAGGTAAACGAACTGAGAGGTTCAGAGACTCTGGCCTAGGGAATGGAGGGATTACGGATGGAAACGATGGGTTGGATGGATATTTGTGTGGACAGGGGGAGGAAGAAGAACAAAATGAACAGAGTTGGAGGAGGGTTGGAACGTCTGAATTTGGTGGGGACACAGCTGATGAAGAGAGTGTGATCTCTGTGGACATTCACACTAGCAGCACCAGCTTCTCCTCAGCTGACACCAGGCTTGTGGTGGAGGGTAGCATAGACGAAGATCATTCGTATTCCACGAGAGAAGGAGTGAAGGAGAAAGAAACTCAGGATTGCATAAGTGTCACAGACTCTATGGTGGCCGAAGCTCTGGCCGCCTTGGAGGCCGCCACTGCGGGAGAAGAGTACGAATGAGAACTGACCAATGGTCATGGAGCTTGAGGCAGACATAAATGATGTATTGCTGGTTAAGCTTTCACCTGGACACTGAACACAGCCAAAAAAAACATTTCTTCATTATATGAATATTCACAAGGCCCTTTTGGAAACTTTTTTTTTTGATGACTGAAAAGAACAACACATTTGAACTGAATTCTTAACTTGACAAAATGGCCTGCTATTTGTTTACAAAGAAGAAAGTGCTTTCTCAATACACTACTGACTTGGCAATCATTTATGAATGGAATGTATGAACTTAGATTTAATTGATTTGTTTTGCCAAGTAACCAACGAGGACTGTATTTTCAGCACATACACTGGACTGTTACTTTAAATGTACTACTACAATATTCTTTTTGCTGGTTTAATAAAATACACAATTTTCTTTGCTATTGCACAAAGGTACTACCTGACTGTGACACTCAGGTTTGCTCCAATGCATATGAAGCCTTTTCAAACCTCTGTTCATGCACTTAGGAGAATGTTAAGCAAGTCATATAACCCTGGGGGAGGAAAGGAATTTGTCGCTTTTCCTTCTCGGAGTGTGAGCACTCGTGTCCCGCTGGGGTGCATCATGTGATGGGAGAGCCTTAGTTTCTGACTTAGATTACAAGCTCAACAATGTGAAGAGGTCTGTGTTCTCATGCTGTCTTGTTCTCTAATCTTAAAAATAAAGCTGCCAAAAAGGGCTCTTTCCTATGGTGCCTTTGAAGATCTACATGTGGTTCTTTAAACTATTAAGCTGAAGGATTCTTAATGGAACCAAAAGTGGTTCCCCTATGATATGGTATCAAAGGACCCTTTCTGTCACCTTTATGTTTTTGGAGGGTTGTTTTGGACTGTTAATGAACTTTGTTTTGGTATCACTGGTCTGAAGGTGCCTGGTCTGTTTATTTCTAGATTCTAGACATTTGAAGTTTGGATGGATTTTAGTACATTAAATATCACTGGGGGAGTTAGAAGTGTGCTTGTGTTTGTTGATATTTGCCATAAAATATCAAAAAGAGCCCAGAGTGACCCCACCAAGTCTTACCCCTCTAGCTTTTTCAGCTGCTATAAGAAAATTACTGACTTCTTTGAAACAGCCTCTCACCCTCTTCAGAACAGAAGAGTCTTTAGAGGGCAAGAGGTTGGTTCAGGTTTGATGCCTTGAATGTTTCTCTGGGAAAACACCAACATCCTTTTAAACAGAGAATCAGTCACTTCACAACTGCCTGAAGTTTTAGAAACTATGCCTACATTTCAGTTTGATTTTAGTAGTAGACCTACACATAGATTCTATTTATGTATAACTAATTATTATGTAAATATTAAATATACTGTAATTTGTGCATTCAATTATGCTGGGCCAATGACATTTGTTGATCTGAAATATTTAAAAAAAGTAAGGTTATCAAACTGAGGCCTCACAGGTTTAATGACAGCTGCAACAGTAAATGAAGGACTGATGAGTGTTTGACATCAATGGGTGTATATGCTTCCTTATATATTTGGTAAGAAACTTTCATATGCCTGAAAGAGTGACTTTATAGGAGAGAGGGAAACGCTACACCGTGTTAAACTACTTGAAAGGATTGATTTTCACAGTTTCTTTATGTCCATTTGTGATATGTTCAAGCTATGTAAAAGATGCCGTTCCTTTTTGAAAAGGCGTACATATTTCTTATGACAGCTATGGTTTGATTGATAATCTAATTTAACTCTTTTTAAAACACACAGCTAAATGTGATTCCTTATAATCAGCTATACCATTTTTTCAGTTACAAGTATGACTTTTATAAACTGTGTTTATGGAAGGTAATCATTCACTGTGTTTCTAAAAGGGTGGGCTATTTAATTAGATTGAAGACAGAAAGACTTTCTTCTGAAAATGCCACAGATTCGCCAGTGCTGCTTACTGCCTTTTATAATTAAAATCTAAAGCACGTCATTGTTGTGGGTGTTTGATTTTATTTTTTTCACTTTTGTCCAGTTCTAAGTATGGTACACTTAAAAAAATTAAAAAAAAGCAGAAAGAGAAGGTGGAAATTGTTGCATGATGGAGAGAAAATTTATGCAACCAATGCCTGAGATCTTAAGACTATATAAATATGGCACAGACCTCCCAACAACAGAGACAATAACAGGCCAAAGCATGCCATCCTGAGTATGTTTGAGTAGACTTTATATGCAAGCATGACTTTGCATGTGTGTGCGTTTTCTATAGTTTTATATTTGGCCCCAAGTCAAGGTTAAGCTGTATGGCAAAACTTTCCCTCTTACTATGCTGGGCAGCCCAAGGGTAAAATGAAGATTGTAGGGGTAAAACTTTAACTACAAAATTACATTAGAATAGCAGACAGAGATTCAAACATATGCACATACACGAACACTTCCAGAGACCACTTTTGGTGTCTCATTAACATATAAATGCACAGTATATATCATTTGCTTTAACTGTACATAAAATACACTCAAGAAGTATGATTTAAACCTTTAGGTTTTACTGTATATTGTGTCTTACAAGTGTATGAAACTAATGAGAAGTATCTGTGCGAGTTCGAGTCGTGCATGATTAAAGCAAAAATTGTTAAAATAGATTTGACAATCTATTCTTACTTCCGCATAAGTCATTCATTAATTGGGCTAATGGATCAGGAGCCCTGTAGATGTGTGCTTTAAATGTCAGAATGAGTGAAGTGTCTCTTCCAGGTCCGTGTGGGAGGGAGTTAATAATTCACAGGTCCCAAAATACTCCGAACTAATAATACATTACAGCCTGTTAACCATTCATGAGCTGCTCATATGAAAACTCCACGCATGAATTAGTGACTTTGAACTGCGACTCGGTTAAAGAGTGACGCGAACTGATCCTGTTTTCTCAGAAATTCAAAATGTATGACAACAAAGAGAGCTTGTGTGTACACAAAAGAACGCTCACAAGCACGCCGGCAGGGAGATTAAACAATAACAGAAACATAAATAACAGTCATCTTCGGTGCATAAAAATATACCTCAGGGATACACGTTCCTCAGTGTAGCGAGTTAATGGTTTCAAGTAAGAAAGCCATTTGATGTTAGAGTTTTTAGAAGGAACCCATTCTGGAGACCATCAGCACCACTCTGGTGACCCACTAACAGATGGCCGTCATTTATTTCCCAAAATGCACGGTCAGCTGGCCAGTCGGATCAGCATTCCTGGTGCTTTAAAATGAAATGACTGGAAAAACAATGTCGTCTTGAGACAGAGAGAGAGAAAGAGAGAGACCCAATGAGACAGAGAGAAAGAAGTAGAGAGACAGACCCGGAGAGATTGAGAGAGGGAGAGACGGAGAGAGAGACCGAGCGAGACAGAAAGAGAAGAAGAGAGAGACAGACAGACCTGGAGAGATAGAGAGAGGGAGAGACAGAGAGAGAAGAAGAGAGAGTCAGACAGACCTGGAGAGACAGTGAGAGGGAGAGGAAGACAGAGAGAGAGAGAGAGAGAGAGACCGAGAGACAGGGAGAAAAGGACAGACAGTCACACACCAACTTAGCTTTTAATCTTTTTAATGTATAAATTGTGCTTACAAAATTTCCATTTAAACAGAATATGCTTTATAATGTGGCTTTTTTTTTTAAACAATATAAAATAATTGACATTCCATTAAAGCACTAACAACACATAACAGACTAAGTGGGCTGTAATAGTCGCTCTTATTAGGATTACAGGGTGGAAAACTTTCCCTGCTTTGGCAGAAAATGTCTAGATCACCTGGAAGACAAGTTTTAATTCCACTTTACTCATAATGCGGCACAATGAAGAGTAAAAGGAAACCTGATATTTGATTATGAAAATGAAAAAATTAAAACCAACTTTTTTGGGCAATTGTGCAAAAGAGCATGTTAAAAAGCAAATCTTTTTTTAATACAATTCATAGAATAAATAATGAATGTTTTGGCATTATTTTTTCTGATATAATAAGGACTCAGATTCATGTCCCTGAAAAATCCTGTCTTATTGTCCACTTTTCTCTTTCTGAGATTGCAATTTATTTTAAAACATCGACTTTAGAGGAAGTACAGGATATAAGTGTATTATAGTGTTTGGGCAGATATACACATACATAAATATATTGTGTTTAAACATTGTATTAGCTTAGGATATACAGCACTTTATACTCTGAGGGAAATGGTGGAGCCATGCAGACTGTAAGCTGTGTGGGTGATGTAGTGCCGGCCCAAATTGCGCAGCCAGTCTCCCATTTTTCTAAGGTGCTAGTGGGGTCAAGATAGGCCACTATGTGCTCACTGGTGTTATTTCACATAAAAATAGTTTGTTTTTTTCCTTCTTTTTTTTGCAAAGCCTCCTTTCCAGGCAATACAATACAGTTTTAAATATATATATATGCATTTTTTCCCTATAATACACCCTTACATATGGCTTTTTTTAGCGAAGATATTTAGAAAAATACAGAGGGCTAATCGTGGTATTTCAACAGTACACCGGATACTCAACTGCGGAACTATTTATGTCCTAAACAGAATATCATATGCCACATACAGAGTAATAAGTAGGTTATAGACATTAGCTGACTTTAGATGAAGGAATAAGACACAACGAACTGATTTGTTTTAAGGCAGAAAATATTTGGCCCATGATTTTTGGGTGTTCTTTTTAAAAGAAAACTACAAACACACAGGCAAAAAAACAAAAACAGGTGGGACATCAAAGGTCTATTTCAAGGGATGGTGTTTGGTTAATATTGTGACTGTTTCGAGGTTAGTTTTTGCTTTGCGTCTTTGTTCACAGAAACCAAAACTAAAAAAAAAAAAAAACATTTCAGCTTCAGTGGAAGTCACATGGTCATGAGGGATTAACCACCGACACATTTCTGGTCATTACCAAGGACGAAATGACGCCATCCATCGTTAATGATGATGTGTGCGTGTTTGTAAAGGGACTAAGGGTGGTGATGGAATAAAGCTATGAACTGTGCATGGTCCTCACGCATTTCCAGGTACACAATCACACCCCAGCAGCGACAGGCTGAAGTGTAATACTGCTGTTCAATTCAAACTCCTTTCCTCCTCCATCTCTTTCTCCCATCTCTAGCTTCTTTCATTTTAACCTCTTATATCGTCCCAGAGTTGGTGACTCGGTCATCCTTTGCTGCACCGGCAGTGTGATTTTGGGTTTAAAATGGGTTTAAAATTCTCAGGAGTCGAACTCGAAGCGGATGCCACTGCTTCAGTTACGTCACTTCTTATCATCCTCCTCCTATGGAAAAAAAAATAGAAAACTATTACCGTAAATCCTGGACTTTAAGCCGCTACTATTTTTTTTTAACCAAAAAATCAACCCTGCGGCTAATAATATGGTGCGACTAATGCAAGATCTTTTTTCCACGATCCATTTAATAGCACATCAGGACTGTGACATGTAAAGGGCCTGCTGGAAAAAATACAGAGGAAACAATGTACATTCACTGGCCATTATATCAGAAACACCCACTATTAAGGTCGCACTTTGCATTCCAAATAGCTGACTGATGTTCATCACTAGCTCCACAACTCATCAGCCCTCTCTGGGACCACCACAAAACCGTCACAGAATGGAGTTCCTATGGACCATTCTCAGAGCTGCAGAATGGTCATGTGACTGCCATTTTGCTCTGAGGTTTATACACACTGTATACAATAGGTAATACAAATGATTACATGAGCTATTAGTCAAGTTACTTATTTTTGGAAAATATTTTTGCTGTATGAGCACTTTTTACATATAAAGCACAATTGATTTCTCCCCACAGGGTGATACACCTTCTTTAACACAACACACCCTACGAGCATATGTTCCTTGGATCTCACCTGAAGCTGTGAGAGTGTGTTGTTGCTCGGTGAGCCTGCGTCAGACTTCACAGGGGATGCAGGCACACTGCCGTTGGGCTCAGTGATCAGCAAGGTGCGTCTGACAGGCTGTTGTCTGGGGTCGCTCTTAGTCACTCGGAACCTGAAATTCACCCCAGTTATGAGAGGGAGAGAGTATGGTTCACTACAGTGAACATAATTCCATTCTCACCAAAATACAGTCATTCAGCCAGAACACATGCATGAGAGGTTGCTTTTTGTAATGCTGGAGCTACAAGGCTAACATGGTTGTGTCGATGGCTAATTGCTGTTCATGCAACAAACCAGCAGGTGGCACTATTATCCCAGTAAAACTCAGTAAACAGAAGCAGTGAATTTCCAGAGTGTCAGCTGTGTTTTAGTATTTAGAACAAGATTTCCAGGGTCCAGCTGTCACGTCGGAATATTCAAAACGGTTACTGCCACTGCTATATACATTTTCCTTTTTGTTTTGTTGGTTACACGCAAAATTTTGGCTGAACCACACAGTGTGATGTGTTTCTATTTGTGTGCTTAATAGCTGGGCTGTATCCTTGTGTGTTAGTTAATAAAACCAATATTAGTGTCTGTGTTTGAGCTCTAATAGATTAGAGTTTCAGTACTGATAGAAAATCTGCATAATTAAATAACCACTTTCCAAGGGAAGTACCGTTTTGTAGAAAAAACTTCAAATCTAAAAAAAAAAAAAAAAAACATTATTGGACTAAACACTTTTGGAACTAAAAAAAAATGCTATGCAACATCTTGCTTGTAATTTGTTTCCAATATAAGAAACCTATTAGGCCAAATTTGTCAAGTTCAGATCATCAGCAGTGTGAACAGTTTTGTCTCTGTAAGCTTCTCTACAAAAGATTTCTCTCCCACTTCACTTCAAACCATTCAGAATGATGTTATCTGTTTAATTATGCAGATATTTTGATACATCAGTATTATTCTCCTTTAAGTCTGCAATTCAAAACCATTACAGGGTTCAGAACATTCACAAACTCCAGTAATACGCTTATATAGAAGATCACACCAGGACTCTCCACAGCACCTAGGTACACATCACTATAGAAACAAGCATTTGGCTTCAATTGGGATGGATCTCGAGAACTTGTACTAAACTGGTGGCAGTGACTTGCTGGTCAATACCAAAATATTGATAAGCTCCTGGACAAACTGTGCTGCTGTCAGTATTTATGCAGAGTTAATGCTGGCATTTTCAAATGGTTGAAGCTAGCTTGGATCAATGCACTGCACATAAACAATAGGCATTTGTTGACCAGACCGTGACAACTGCTACTTCCTCATTATAAACCAGAAACTCATACAATTCAGTTTTGTTATTTCACCAAGAAGTAATAAAAAAATTAACTCTATTTGCATCTTTTCATGAAATGTTTCTCTTTTTGCACCAAATGATGGCGTTCAGTATCAATATGAGTATCAGTAAAGTCTAAATGAAATCCAGACCCATTTCAAAAATACTAATTAAACCAGGGACTACATTTAAAGTCTCTCACACTCACTCGGGCTGGTGTGACTGAAATAAACTCCCATTCATTTAAATGAACAAATGGAAAGTGCTCAATTTGCATTCAAACCACACACTCTCCAGCAGAGAACACACAAGCATAAATAATAGCCTGAACCAGAGGTGAACACCTGCAAACACACACACACACACACACACACACAGAAACACACCCACCCACACACACACACAAGACATGAATGATCTTATAAGGTTGTCCAATCAGTCTTATTGACCCACACACACACATCCACCCAAACCTCCTCACTCTCACACCCTAGGACTGGTAATCAAATAAAGGGAATTAATTTCCACTTCCAGGTGAGCATGACCCCGACGCAGCCTCATTCATCTGAATGAACAAATCAGAAACAATTCATTTAGCATTCAAGACCCAATCTCAGGGATAACACCCTCCCACACACACTCCCTCCCCCTCTAGCACACCCTCTTTCATTCCTTCTCACACACCTGCCCACTGACAGCACGGTGACCTCTCCGATGTGGCTGCGCCGATCCACTTTCCGGTTGGAGCCGCGTCGCATGAGCGGCCATTTCTTCTGGTTGCAGCGGTTGCAGATGTTCTTCACCCCCCCTACTCCTCCGATGGTGTGCAGGTGGTTGCAGGTGTGCTTGGCCGCTGAAGGAGGAGCCCCGGGTGACACCGGGGTCGGGGGCATGGTGGGAGAGGTGGGGGTCACTGGGGCACTAGAAAAATATATTAAACGCACACAAGAGGAGAGATGGAATGAAATGAGAGGGAAAGAATATTTTAAGCAAATATTTTCTTTCCCCAAACAACACAGTCAATTAGTCAGGACATTTGTTGTAAGTTTCTAATAAAGAAGCATGCCTGAAACCACAAAAGAAATTTTACATAAAAAGAGTTTACATAAAAGCCATAACGTGGTTTTGGTTAGCGCGTGATGATTAAGCATTTTATACACATGAGGTTCCTTTTTTTCTTAACTACACTGGCCTTGTAGGTACTGTGTAAAGCAAACAAATAAACATTCTAGAAAAGGTCAGAATGGATTTTTTAATATTCAATTACATTTTTCATTGACCTATTCCTTCAATATTATCACATATATTCTACATTCACATCGTTGTGTTTTAGGGAAATATCTGAGAGTCGCATGAGTCACTGTTTGAGCCTCTTCTGTCCCTTGCCTTCCCTCAATCACTAGTGGTTAAGTGGAGATGCTGTATTGCCACTCTGCTGTCTATTTGAGGAAAACAGCATGTTCTAGTACACCATGGGACACTGCTGCCTCTGTGTGCGTGTGTGTGTGCGTGCGTGTGCGTGTGCGTGTGCGTGTGTGTGTGTGTGTATGTAATGGGTTGCTTGTAAGGCAAAGTTAGATCAGGAAGAAGTTCAGTAGATGGACATTTGCAGATGGGGTAACGGGAGTAGAAAGAACGAGAGAGAAAGAATGAGAGAGAAAGAGAGAGAGAGAGAGAGAGAGAGAGAGAGAAAGAGAGAGAGAGAGAGAG
>JBBMFX010000011.1:7933693-7956235 GCA_037832545.1 Rhabdalestes septentrionalis
GCAGCAGACATGGACACACACACACACACACACACACACACACACACACACACACACACACACACACACACACACACACTCAGATCATGAGAGATTTTGGCCTCTTGGCTGGACTTGTTGCTGCTCTGCTGATGAGGTAATCAGTCATGGAGCTGTTTGGAGTGGGGCTGAATGCATGTCATGCGGATGTAATTTTACGCATACACATACACACACACACACACACACACAAGCACACATGAGCACACTCCTCCCTCAGAATAGGGGCCAGGGAGTAGGCTGTCAGCCAGACGACTCAGAAACAGAAAACCGTTAGAGACTCAGAGCGAAAGAAGTGGCCTCCCACTTGCCCTCTTTTCAGTGTGTGCCGGGGTTAGAGCTTCAGTTTTTACTTTCCAAACACGCTCAGCCGCAAACTCCCCCTTACTCAAACCCCCACACCCCTTTGTGTCTTATTCATTGGCATAAAATTGGTGTGCCGTATCAGTTTTGGAGCTCTGTTTATTGGAAATGCATTGACTGTGAATTTTATTAATTAATTTTCCAAAAAGATTTTTTGGCAGTTTTTATACTAAGAAGCTACAAAGACAATGCTAATGCTTATTTGCTTTTTACACCAAACAGGCTGGTGGATTGTAAGGAGTGAACTATGTACCTCACAAAATCCTAACACAGATCAGTCGAAGAGTGCTGCTTATGAGCAAATATCAGGCCGATATCAAGCTAATTCCAATTAGCCATCCCTTCTATTTATGCCAGATACTGTTTTCAAAAACCACCTAGAACACGGAATTGTGATATTACAATAAACAGCGTAAAGGAACAAAGAAAAGTTAATCTCCTGGCCTTCCATTGATTTTGCACCACCATCCCTGTCTTCTACAAAATCATCAATATTATATATCAGAGAATGTCATTAGGGTACTGAAGCATGGTATCATCATACATCAAAGCATGGCGTGATTACATTCATGTGGGATTATCAGGCACTTCTAGAGCTAACAATTGATATAGTAATTCTTTTTATTCACTTTATTTGATCAATAAAACAAAAAAAAAACCTGCACCTTTGCAAGCTTCTCAAATCCCTTTAGAATTCTTTTTGATGTGAAACAGAATCTTAGCTTTGCCTTTGCTATTTTTCTGCAAGAAGGAAGGGTGCCTTCTATAATTCCCTGAAATGTTGACCAGGTTCCAAGAACACAAGAGAGAGTAGGAGATAAACAGGCGAAGGGAGAAAGAGAGGCGAAGGAAGAAAACATGGGGATGGGTGGGAGGAATGAGGGAAAGCTATCAGTGCAGCTTTTCACCTCTGTCGCTTCTTCACATGATGAGAGAAAAAGGGTGATCATATATAAACATTACTGCAGTCTGTACACAAAGGGGACTGAAGCCAACCAAAGGGGCTGATGGGATGGAAAAAGAGACCGCAAGCAGGAACGATGGGGCCTGAGAAACAAAACGAGAACTCTGGCCCCAGGGATGTTCAAAGAATATAAATATTTTCTGTTCAACCAAATACAAAATGTTGTATTATCCAATACAGTACATACATTGTAACAGTAAACCACAGGAGTACTTCTCCATACTCATGGCTCTTTTTCTCTTTGGTATTTTGTTCGTCCACACTGCTCTGTTTTCTCCTCCATGCTCCTTGTTGGTTTTGCTCCATGGGTAGTCTGGGAAACCTTATTCAGCTGCTATTTAGATTATAGGTGAAGTTATGGCCTGCTTAGGTGCGCATGTGATCAGACTGGCTCTGTTTGTGCTCACCAGGACAAGAGGTGAAAAAAAACCAGACAGTCATGCCTTGAGCATGCTCTCTCTTGACGTGTATGTATTAATGTTATAGCACAAAAGGAGCTGAGAACGTGTTCTAGAAATGACTAGTCAGTGTTAACTTGTTGTGCAGTGTGAATGTGTATGAGTGTGTGTATGAGGCGGTGAGTGTTCTCCTATTCATTGATGGTGTGTTTGTGTACATTGCTGTGCCTGGCCAAGCCATTAACAGCACTGATAAGCCACGAAATAACGCAGAGTGGAGCGAGTCTGTGGGCACTGGCTGAAAGGCCTCTTTTGTGCTGGCCAACCAAGCTAATCTTATATAAAGTGACGAGAGGAGTGTAGCAATGAGGCCAGTGAATGCACAACGCACACAGTCTTGCACCGAGGCTAATGGAGCTTGACGAAGGACAACTAGCCGGCCGTTCCAGTGTTCAGCACTTTTGCATAATGTTTTTTTTCTAGTGCTTTTTTTCCTTTAGTCAAGCAGTTCCAACACTGACCCACTTTGCCGTGATTATGATTCGTACATGGGAGAGCTGAATGAAGTTTTCTATTGGATGGCGAAAGGCTTCGGAGTCTTTACCCAATGTATTACGGAAAGGCTCTGAGATGTTTGCAGAACACAAGCAGCCTTAATTACTGTGTGTTTTTTTCCAGTTTCAGTGGATACACAAACGATACGTATTGCACAGCACAAAATCGGCCCAGCCCAAGTCTCAAAATCACTTAAAAGATGTGGAAATGCAGTGCATTTCTGAGAAGATGGACAAGCCGTGATAGGACTTGGATTGCAGTGGGCTATGACTATACAGTCTTATTTTTTTTTCTATCATCTGGCCACAGGAATTCAGAAGCTGATGCTGCCTTTGAAAGGGCATGAATGCAGCTCAGAGCTCTGGTAATGTTTTAATACACCGAGGTGAATGGGAGAACTTCGATTCTGCCCTGCAGTGTATGTCGCCTACATGTTTCCGTGCACCTTCAGCCAAGGTTGCGTATGCGTGTGTGTGTGTGTGTGTGTGTGTGTGTGTGTGTGTGTGTGGTCTCCCACACAGTTGCTCTCTCCCACTCTATATTCCAGAAATGTTGGAAGTGAAATGTAAAGCATAACTAGACATTTGCTTTGCTACAGTAAGAGCAGGATGCAGGGCAGTAATAAACATGCTGTCAAACACAGATATATTTTCTAGGGGCTGACTGATTATCGGCCTTGCTGATTGTCACATCTGGTATTCAGTGTATTTACACAGATCTATTTGATCTTTTTTCCATCCGATTGGAGATAGAACCATTGAATTTAAAAAGATACTTCTTTGGCCACGATGCAGTGGTCTCTCTCTATACTCATCATTCTGTTGTGCCATGTTCTGCCCAAAGCACTGTCTGATTGGTTTCATGTCATGAGTAATATCCTATCGACTCTGAGATGCTGTCTGGGTTTTTGCTTCCCCTGATTGCAGTGATGAAACAAAATTAAGTTCAAAAAGTATTTTACCGTCTTTGTTTAGCGACATTGTCAGTTAATTTTTCACTTAAACTGGATTGCTAAAAGAAAAGCATTGTTTTTCTTTCGTGGTTAACTGAGTGTTTTATGTTGCTGGAACTTGCAACATAGCATTGCACCATTTAAGGTGGAGCCAAAAATAAGAGGCCAGTTTTAGTTCTGTCTAGAGTGCAGGAAATTTGGGTGGTGAGCAAATCTGCAAGCTATTTCAAAACATGTACTAAATTAAACTAGTATTGAAATATTTAGCTAACAATGTTGATGCTTTTTCAGTTCATCTCTCCTCTGTGGGTGTAAACGAGTTTAAAACCCACTTTTTGTGCCAAACCAAACACCTCAATTAAGTTATTTGCCTTTTCCTGCTTCTTCATCAATTCAGATTGGTTTTTTTTTCTGAATTCCTTGGAAGGTAGTTAGACCCTTCGATTAACTTATTTGTTTTTTCATCAGATGCTTTCAAATGTGACATTTTCTGTGTATCTAAACAAATTTGTATCAAAAATTAAAATTTCTTAGGCCAGCCTTAGAGCTTTCCCAGTTACACCGAAAATGCAAGGATATTGCAATTTGTTGCAGGACAAATCATTTTACCTAGAACATAATACAGTTTTTTAATGTAGTAATAGCTATATCTTTAAGTGAGTTTGACAGAAGAAAAATCAGGCATCCCCTAATATATACCCTGGGGTAACTCATTTTTTGAAACGTACTGCATAACATTGTCGTAATTATGGTATAAACGAGGCATGGCTGGTGCATTTGCTGTTGGCTTGTCATGACACTTTATTTTGAATGGGATAAAAGTGTTGTATGATTACCAGTAATTGTCATGGCACTTGTCTATAATACTGTTTGCAGTGAGGACCATAAATTTGCACGTGATATAAACTGTTATGGCCTCAAACATTGGAGCATCTGTCAGAGCAATTATCTATAATGGTGGTACAACACTGCTATTAATGGGCATGATCCATTATTTTAAATAGTGACAGCACATGACTTCTGACACATTTGTCATGTTTAGCCTACACGCGTTTGGTAAGGTCTAGGACGATCCCAGTTACATGATTAAATGTTATCATTACTTATCGTAATGATCTGTAGTCTTTTCATTGCATCCTATTAAGTATTTTATTGCCTTTTACAACAATTCAACAATTCTGTCACTATGATTTTTATTCTGCCATAATCCAATTCAATAAACCTAACTATGCTCTTTTTATAATCAAACGTGCGGTTATTCTGTGTCCTTCATGACCTTGCAATAACACAGTATGCACAGAAAAGCATATTAAGACATATCATAGCATCATTCAGCACAGTAACCATAACCACCTAGTCTGATGTCACTCCATATAAATTCAGAAGGCCATACATGTTGATCTAAAGATATCGTCTCTTCTAAGTGTTATGAAAACCAGTGGAAAAAGCAGAAAAGCAGCCAGATAGAAAAATGATCATTAGAAGTCTAGCACTGTTTTCCTCGGAAATACAGTGCTGAGGCTGAGGCTGTGTTTGGGTCGGGGTGATAGGTAAGGGCTCATTTTTCACTGTCATTTGGAAACATGGTGGTGTGAGTTTGTAGTATCTCTCTACTTTGAAATTCTCTTTGGAGACCGCACAGCACAAAGCATGAATGATGGTGGGTCAGGTAAGGCTGAATGTCATGGGGAGGCTGCTGTAAATATGATCTGAGAGTAACAAAGACAGACAGTGTCAGATGGGTCATGTTAAATAGGCCTGTGCCGAAACGGTCTGTGTGCCAGGTAACACTGTAACACTGCTGTGCTTCAGGAGACCCTTGAAATAAACATTGTTTCTCATTTTCCTGAGTCTGAATCTCTCTGTGGATTGTTATGCTAATGCTAACGATGTTGTGTACTCTAAGACGAAAAGCTATGCAAGTAGGCTAGTGGCTATCTTGCGAAGGCGTTATGTAAGTGTTGCTTATAAGCTTAGAGGACACAACATAATGGTGCTTATGTAAATGAGAGTGAGTTTTTGGGCTGAGAATTATGTGGCCTGTTAGAGTAGAGAGGGCTGTTTTAGTGTAATTGGGTGGTATGAGTGTCCTTTAATGACATTTCTCAGTTGTCCTTGATGTCTATTGTATGCTATAATTGCCCCTAATCATCTTAAAAAGGATCCCATGCTGTCAACCCACTTAGGTGACCTGTGAACATCAGGGAAAGCTGAATACCCATCACTGTTTTTTTTTATTTGCAGGAGTGTTTTTGTATTTTCACTGTGATAGCTGGAAGGCAGCGTGGGCTGGCACTTTATTCTCGTCGCAAAAATTTACATTTTAACTTTACATCCTGCTTTGACTGTTTACCTCTTTGATGCTCTTAGAGATGTTCTACATCGCTGATTCACAGAAAGTAAGGCTATGAGCGTGGGATTCAACAGGGAGTGTGTATTGAATGGATTATTCATTATTAGTGTACACTAGAGTTTATACACACATGGAAGCCAAAGCATTAAAACCCCTAACAGATGAGGTGAATAATATTGCGTATCTTGTTACAGTGGGACCAAGCAGGTAGTGGGACATGTTAGACACCAAGCAAACACTCATTCCTGGATGTGTTAGAAGCTGGAATATTTTGGAAAAAACATGGCATTCATGTGGATGTTACTTTGACATCTACCACTTGCCTAAATACTGTTGCAGATCCGTTCTTGGACGTGGAATTCCCTGATGGCACTGGCCTCTTTCAGCAGGATAATTACTCTGCCACACTTTAAAAACTGTTCAGGAAAGTTTGAACATGTTGGAACATGCCAAAGATTTCAAGATCTCGAACTGGTTTCTGAATTCCCCATACCTCAGTTGGATAGAGCATTTGTGGGATGTGCTGGGCAGAGCCGTCCAATCCATGAAGGCCTCACCTAACTGCGAACCTTCATGGTTTTGTGGTTCAGGGGTCTTGGAAGGTTAGAGCGGTTTTGGGGACCATCACAATATTAGACCAGTGTTTTTGATGTCATGGCTGTTTATAGATATAGACATATTTATGCTGTCTGACATTCTATGTGATCAAATCTTTCTCCAACCAAATAAACCCAATAAATAACTCATCTTTCATTCTTCAATTCAAGTGACCCAAGATTGAATGTCTCCAGCAAACGTATGTAAACGTCTGCCTACATTTTCTGGTGTTACAACTTTTAGCACCGACAAAATATTTCCTGTAGAACTGTTTCAGCTTCCCAGTGATGTCAGGCTTTTTGTTAGATTTAGGTCTGGACTTTGAGTCAGCCATTCCAAAAGGCAAGCCTGTGTTGTGATGAGAGAACTTTGACAGTAAATACTCTTATATATATATAAAGCATTGCAATTCTGCACTTTTGGAACTATTTGGGTGGCCTTTCTCATCCATGCAGTGTTTTTCTCTCATGCTGTGCAAGCTCCAGCTGGGCTAGGTGGCTTAGCGCTAGTGTGGTTCCCCCAGCATGGTGCAGTCCTTCAGGCTGGTGCAGCAGCTCTGCAGCTCAGTGTGAGCTCTCTGTGTTTTTGCACCCTGGACCGGGCGGCAGGTTCCCTGAATCTAAACGCTTTCATTTGTCATTCAGACGTAATCATGTCAGCGTAGGAGCGACTGAGTCCACTGGAATAAATATTTATCCCGTGGCGGTGAAGAATATTCAGGCATATCAGTCCGTATGAGCGAGGCACCACACCAGAGTTTGTTGTGATGGCTGGAGAAAATGATTTTTCTCCAATTATTGTGTTAAATGTAGTCGATTGGATGTCTGTCGAGAATGATATGAAATGAGATTTCATAATATCTCATCCATAGATTATGTCTGAAAAATACGAAAGATGCCTGGTAACCAAGAAAGAAAAATAATTCCAGTAGTTTCATACTGGATCATCATTTTTGGACATGGCAGGGCTGGAATATGGTCTGTGGTCGGCAAGGTCAGAACAGCATAAAGTGATTATATCCCTACATATCTAAAATTCGAATTACATAATTATATAATTCAGTGATTGGTATGACCTGATCTTCGTGGGTGAGCATAATGATAATATTTACTGCTATTGTGATAAATCATGTGACGTCATGCAGTGTTTACCATCCATTGATTTATTTATGGCAGCCCACCACAACATAAACTCTGACCCCACCTTCCCTTCTCCTTCCTGTTACCCATGTTGTACATCATCGTCATCTCCTCAAACCCCCACCACATCATCCATTGCCACACATTTTGGCAAATGCTAGCTGGGTTTTTGAGATAAACACATTATGACAGAGCTTTGCTGAAAGAGTAGCGGCTGGTACTTCCACACTGATTTTGTAGAAAGGTAATGATCATGCTAAGGTGGACCGTATGGCAAAAATGTCAAACCTAAATGCCTCAAGACTTTTTAATGATGCACAAAATGTCTGTTATTTAGTTTTCATGAGGTTTGGTAAAATGAGACAGACAGAAAAGAGCCTGCAGTGCAACATTAAAACACTATTAAAAACAAGAATTATTATTTAAAAATCATTTCACACAGGGCAAAGCACTGAATCCAATTAACTAAACATAAATGTGCTCTTTTGCTAATGGAACAGTTGGTCAGTGTTCTTAAACAATGATGCTATCCACATGTTGCTTTGATGTAGTTTGTCATCATATTGCCCAGCCCTTAGTAAGCCATTATTAAAATTTGAAATCATTTTCATTGGGTTTATAATGAGCAAACTGTATTATCCGTGCTTGAGATGCTCTTCTAATCTTCGTCTCTTTTCTTCCTCTTCCTCCTCTATCCCACCTCTTTTCCACCTCTCCTCCTGCACTGTGAGGCCTCTTAGAGTCACTAAATGATTGCATACTCAAGGAACAATCTCATCTGCCTCTCTCTCTCTCTCTCTTTCTCATCCTTTTCCCAGTCTGCGCACCAGCCTGAATTGCTCTCGAGGCCTCTCCATCTCCTCTCTCCTCTTATCCCACAGAGCCGGGCTCTTCAGCTCATAAGATTCTCACTTAGATCTAAATATACAGCACTGTACTTTGAGCGCATTAAACTGACATTAATTATGTATCTCTGTATTAAATACTCTCCTAGAGAGCGCTATTAGTCTGAGTTAACTCTCAAAGTTCTTTCTATATGTACTGCATCATCACAAACCCCATGAGAGTCTTTTTTCATCAAGCAAGAGTTTTTAAATGTTAAAAACCTTTAACATAAGCTATAGAAGCCCTTGTAGTATTTTAGGCCTGTAACACAGATAAGGAAGTAACCGCAATCGGACATGACAAACATTTTAGAAGATTGTCCTCCAAAAACGTGTTCAGACTCATCCCTGACTGTTTACTGGCAGTCCAGTCATGTCTGGGGTTGTCTATAGTGAGGCTTTTTATAGAACGTTCTGGGCATTTTGGTTGCTGCTTCTCTCCTCCGCTCTTCTTGTATCTCTCCAGGCTGGAGGGCTAAAGGGTAGAAGAGCTTGTCTATTGACGGGGGCTTCTTGGAAAGGGGATACACGTCTGATGAAACCCTCAGCCTCCTACTCAAAGGCGCTCTTTTTATCTGCTAGCGCAGCTATCCACATGCAATGCATATAGAGCATAGAGGAAGAGAACAGCTAGCAGCTAGTGCCCATGCATTGGCCACAGCGTCATGTCTGTATAGTGACTGGCACTTAAACAAACACTGTTTTGCCTGGAAAGAGAATATAGTAGGTTAACACTTTTTCCTTTTTTTCTTTTTTCATAATCTCTATAGATTTTAGTTTGATTTTGCAAAAAGAGCGTTGCCAGTCTGTCTTAGTCATGGCATGCAGCATAATGTAATAATAAGTGTGCATAGGATTAGAGGTACCCCCTGCTGTTTGCGGGGGTTACGTTCCCAGAGCATTCACATAATAAAACCACTTTGTTGTGATGTGGTTAAAAAATGACTAAAAATGCCGCTTTTCATAGTGTAAACCCTAAATATGCCCCCAAATATGCTCCCAAAACACAATTTCATATTAAACTCTTTAACCATAAAGAAAATGTAAAGGTACAAAAACAAAAGGTCACAGAAATGTGTAGCTGTCCTGCTTGTATTCTTGCTGGCAATGCATTTCCTGGTAATGTTTTCTCTTCAGTTCATACATGAGTGTCACGAATGAGTTTGTGTACATACACAAACAGTGCGATTTCAGCTCTTGTAAAATCGACGTAATCTGGCTTGTGTTCAAGTCAATTGGACTATAAAGAGATTTTATTTTGGGTGGGCCTGCGTCATAGTACCTATTGTTAGAAAGTTCATGTATGCGGATTAACAAAATAATCTGGCAGCTGTTTTAAATAGGTGTAGTTCTATCTATTTCTGGGCTTTATTTTTAGATCTTGAAAAAACTAGAGAGGCAAATATTTAATTATTTTAAAGAACCTCCTCTGTTTCTTACATTCATAATTTTTCATTACGAAGACATTGTTTGTCTTTGACATTTTACCATCTTGTTGTTAAAACCTAATGATGATAAAATATGACATTCACAGATGTGTTCTCTTGCATGACTGCAGCTACATTTCCCATCCAAGCTCACAACTGGACATTATATAATTGATATCAGAACATAAAAAACGGAGAATTGCTGTGTGAACCGCTGGGAGGGCTAAGCATCCTGTTTTTGTAAGATTGAGCTGTCGAGAAAACATTGTTTATCTGTTAAACCTCAAAGGTGGAGAAACCGCAGTGACAGCTCAGGACTTTCAATGTTTCAGAGGTTCTTTTTCATTGCAGCAGTCCTTTGAGGATGCAGCTGTGTAACAGTGTTCTAACATGTACTGTCACAACCCTTGCTTGGTAACTGTAAATTTGATTTGCAATGGTATCGATCAAATGATCCAGGATACATTTTCGTTGAAGACAGACAAGACAAATGAGGAGTTTTCAGAGCTGAAAGGCCTAAAGTAAGTCACCTTTGTACAGGGTTGCAAAGACTGAACCAGAGAGAATTTATCGTGGTAATTAATTTGTATCTCAGCCAATCATATGACGCCAGTCACATTACTCCGCTCACACCATTCATTAGAGAAGAGTTAGGAATGCACAGAGCAAATATTCATCTCATTCTCCTTTTAGTGATGTTTTCCATTAATCTCTTAAAGTAAAGCAATTTAGGTGGACAGCTCTCTAGAAAGTGAAGTCAAAGACTGTGTTCCTTGCGATGAAATAGAATAGAAATAGCCAATCTGTGTCGTCCACGTTTTGGCAAAGCCCTGGAAATGCAGTGAAGCATGCTTTTGGAGCAATTTTAGGTAAAAAGAAAACTCCTGCCTAATCTCTTTTAGATATAATTGTTGCAAACCACAACGGATCATTTCCCTGTGCTTGAAAAGAAGATAGCCCTGTTAACTCTAAATTCCTATAATAGAAGATCCTGCAGCTGCTCATTTATTTTATCCAAAATGTATTTCCAGTGAACAAGTTTTATATTATTATGCTAAGGTCTAGGATTGTAATGATACAGTAAACTGACAATTGAGTTTGTATATGTCATTCAGGGGCCACGGTTTGATGGGCTTGTGAAATATTTAACAAAGTAAGACTGGAAACAATTAATAATTCTCATAATATGTGAGCCTGTCTGGCGGACAATGAGTGCACTCTACAATGAGTGAGCTCTGCCTTCATCAAGCACTGGATTGATTTAGAAATTTCACACTTGCTTCCTCTCACCCTGATAAGTCTATGCCCTCACCCACAATTAGCTCAAAATTTTGTAATTGTCTCCCGACAATCACAACTGGTTCCGTGAGATAATTAGTTCTGTTTTTGAGCATAAAGGGTGACTGTCTTATAACTGTAATCATATCTGTTACCGTACAGTCTGATTGCTATTATAGCTATAATTTTCGAGGCAGTTAGTCCACAACCCACTGGAATTGTTGCAGATTTCCAGCACGCATTTTTGTTGGTGAAATGAGGTTGGTTTAGACAGGCTCCTCTGGGTTCCTACCACAACGACTTAAATTTCCACAAAAATCCCACCACTTAATTTTGTGCTCTCTCTCATTTCTATGGAGCACCATTAGACACTCCAACTTTCCCATCATCGCACCATGTGTTCATGCACGAGAACGTGAGATGGCCAGAATGCACAATGAGAATTTGCAAAGACTTTTTTTGTAGCCGTGTCCATGAAAATTAATGGCACCAAAGCATGACGGCATGAAAAATGTATTCGGTTGTCCATTGGAGAAGTTCGACCGAGTTGAACAGGGTTTGACGGAGCATACCATGCATTAGCCAGGAGGATACAATGCATGGAGGGGCTTTAGTCAGTCACATTTTCAGTGAAATGCTGGAGAAACTAATCGCCGCTGTCAAGTAACATTCAGGGCTGTAGAATCCACGTCTAAAGATATGTTAGGCAGTGAAGGGCCTCACACACGTCTGTTTTACTTCATTTTATGGAAAAGAACATCCAACTGCCAGGCGTATTGAAGTACAGGCTTTCAAACTTGAATAAGTTCAGCTCTCTCACATTGATCTGTGCCTGTAAACACCCACAAAAAACCTGCAACACACATTACTGAATATTCTCGAAGGATACCAAGACGTCTTGTGAATGTAGCGTACGACTAAGTGTGTTTTAGCAACATATTCTGCATGCCTGTGACAACAGAATGTTACTGCTGTTGCTAATGAATAGCTTGCAGCCCAGTAATTACTGTTACTCACTATCAGCATATTCATGTGTTCTACATTAAAGCCATTCATGTCTTTGTGCTTATAAAGGAAATGCTGTTGTCTGTCTGTCTGTCATCTATAACATCATTTTGAAGTGTTAGCATGTCACAGTAGCTGTTGTTATCATGAATGATGGCACAGTGTATTTATTCTGTGTACATAATAACTACTGTCAGTTTGGTCAAGGGCCTGCAAACACTAGTATTTAGTAGATGGCATAAGCTGCATAGGAATAGGCCGCTGACTGGATGTTATTTTATTCTTTTTTGAACCATTTGTAAAAAAGCATGATACTCATAATTTTTTTGGTGTCCCTGTTTACCTGTGATTCATATTATTATTGTGAATATAATGAAAATACTAGAGATGGTACAATGCCACTCTTTCTTTTACCAATACCGGTTCTGAATCTTTTTATTATGTAAAATCTACTGCAATTTTCAAATAAACGTTGAAAAAGAATTGTGCCATAACCAGAAAATGCCATGATGTTATAATTTTTGACCATTTCACACACCATTGTGTTAATTCGAAGCCCATGCCTCTATGTTGTGTGTGTGTTTGTGCAGGAGCAGTTTCCAGACAGGGGAGAGATTTTGATCTCAGCTCAGGGTCTGGAGCTGGTGCTGGAAGTTGAGCGCAATAAGTAAGTTTCCCCTCTCAGCCTGGACTCAGAATTGCACTGAAATGACATTTTAAAATGTGCAGACAAATCATAAAATAAATGTTTTATTTATATAGCAGATTTCAAAAACATATTGCAGCTTTGCAATAAAAATGTACTTTGAGGGACGAAAGAAGTGTTGTGGGATGTGAAAAAAAGGCTTCAGATGAGTTTTGAAGGCTGTAATATAAAATTGCAAAGTTTCTGGGCTATTCAACATGAATACCTACACTGATCGGTCATAGTATTACAACCACTGACAGGTGAAGTGAATTTATTGTCTCATTACAGTGGCACCTGTCAAGGGGTGGGAGATATTAGACAGCTAGTGAACAGTCAGTTCTTGAAGTGGGCAAGTGTAAGTATCTGAGCATCCCTGACAAGGGCCAAGCTGTGTCAAAGTATCTCTAAAACAGTGGGCTTGGGGGTGAGACTGGCATTAAATAGTTTGTAACTACCAGAAGTAGTCTGAGGAATGAAAACCTGTTAACTAGTGACAGGGTCATGAGTGCCCAGGGCTCACTGGTGAAGGAAAGATTATAGACTGTGGTCTGCCTGCCTCTTTTGCATAAATTACCAAGAAAGTGAATGCTGATTATGAAAGAAATGTTTCAGAACACACCTGTTTTCTTTTACATCATGTAGACAGCCAAGTGTGTGTGTGTGCCAATCACCTGTGGAAAATGACGGCATCAGAATCCATTATGGGAGTAATGCCTCTACGTGTCTTAGCCGTTTTGTCCTCATGCGGGGGGCCTGCGCATTAAGCAGGTGGTTTTAATGTTATGGCTGCTTGGTGTATATGAACAAATGCGGCTCTTGCTACCTACATATTTGCAGTTAATTTTAGAGGCATAGCCATTGGCTCTCAGCAGGAACAGACAGTTGCCATACTGCTTGGCAACATTAGCTTAGCCCATTCTTCAGCTGTCACTGTGCTGCCAGCTCTTGATGAAATATACCCTTTGTTAATAAAGATTGAGGAAGACAGCCCTGGTATATTATGAACAATATGCTTTATTGTAGTTGAAGACAGTTGGAAGATGTGTGACTAGGACAGTAACTGCAGCAATATTAAGCCCTTAAAAGTCAAGGCTTATTATTTTAATTTTGCTATGGAATTCTAATATTATTCAGTAATTGTATATATAAATGTAGACTACTAGAATTGCAGTTACCTTCAATTTAAATTCTGTATCGACAGGTTTAAATCTGCACTTTTTCTGCTTTTAAGTGACAAAAAAACAGAAATGTTATGGGTGACAAAACAAGATGGTACACACAATAACCTTTTTTAATTAATGATGAAATCATAAGATTTCTTGACAGAGTAGAATTCGCTTGGTTTAATGAGCGGTGAGCTATAAGGAATAATATCGAATTCGTTTCTGTATCACTCCTGTATCATGACTTCAGAACATCTAATATTCTTTTCTTATTCTCATAAAGGCAACAGCGATGCTTCTGCATGAGTCCCAGCTGCTAAATTAATGTTATTAGGAAGAAGCTGTAGCACTATGCAAGATTTCATCTGGTTCTGGGAATGCAGCCTGGACAATGCAGGGAATGGATGTTAGAAGAACTGTAAATGGCGTCAGCTGTAGATCATGTGACAGGGAAAACCGGCCAGGTACCTTCATCACAGGCTGATTGATTAGCCAAATGCTTACACTTAGCCCTGTAGCTCTGGTCAGAATGGCAGTCAGGAGGCCATGGAGGATGGATAGGGTTTCCGCCGAGATTCTGAGCTCACATTAATGTCACTTGGCAGAGTTTATGTTTGTGTTAACCCCATGTGATGACTCGAATCCCCCCACTGTCTCGTCTGCTGTGGTTCTCTAAATGTAGGTCAGGGCGTACACACACAGACGCTCTCACACAGAGGAGTCGGACCCAAAACGGAAACCCAAAAAACCTTTTTTTGGACCAATTCAAAGTACTTTCCCAAGCAGGTCAAAGTGAAGTAGAGAGAACAGGCAGAGAATAGAGGGGTGACTAAGAATTTAGATCACGTCCCAACTTTAATGGGTCTTGGGATAGGGAAAAGGCTCAAGGGCTGTTTGATGAATTGACTCCAGTCAAGATTTTTTTTTATTTTATAACATCTCACCCCTATTATCTTCCAATATAGTCATAGCCGATTCCCAGCAGCCCTCTCTCCAGAGCACATCATCAGCTCTGGCGGGACATTGGTCTATATAGCCTACCATTACTGAGCTAATGGCCACACGCCCCCACACACTTGATGAGTAAACACTAATCACTTGACCCTGTCGTGATGCTGTTCCGACACTTTCATCCCAAAAGCACATTGAAGTGGATCAGCATACAAAAAGCCACATGTGCTGTGAAGCAGGAGTGAATCTGCTGTGAAAACTACGCTTTTGCTGCATTTGCAGAATTACTACATCAGCACAGAACTAGGCGGAGCAGGCTAAACATGTACAGCCTTGTTAAGCCTAAATAACTCAAGTCAAAGTAAAACTAGTCTACAAAAACCTTATTAGGATTAAGGAGGGTTTGTGCTCGCTGGGTTGGAAGTATCTTCTGCTTGGTAAAGTAGGCTCTGTCTCTGACACACTAGTTCGCACCACAAGCCGTCTTCAGTGGGTCAGGAGCGTTTTACCCTAACTTGGTCTTCAAAATTGCTGCAGATTTAAATGGCAAGATGTAAACAAAGTAATTTGAAGTGTTTTGATGAGAAATGCACCATTGTAGAGTAACTTGCAGAGTCAGAATTGTTCACAGCGGTGGTGTGGGAACCAGACTTCTAAAGAGTTTAATGCCTATAAAAGCTGCCTCACAAAGAGCTATTATATTAAATTGGAAGAAATAGACTGTCTTATCCCCAGGACATTGTTTTGTGATAGTTATGATATAAAGCTTTGGCCTAAAACAAGTTTTTCAAATCAATTCATTGCAGAAAGGCACTGGGAGGACATTTAAAGACAAAATAGTCCCAAAGAAAATATACTTTTTCTTATGAATCCATGGTTTTATTATTATATTTTCAACATTAGATATAAAACATGTGAGACACATGAAGGTTCCGTGGGGTTTTATTGGATAGTAAATAAAGCTACATAGCTACATTTGCCACATTTGTGAGGCTGGGTTCCACATTCTACAATTGCAAGACCACAGTTTTGCTACAATAATTTCTGAATAATTGTATTTATATCTTAAGAACTTAGTGAAAAACAAACTTTTACATGTAAATGTCACTTACAGCCCATCTCTACATTACTGACTGAACTACTGGCTCTAAGAGGTCATCTTTTTTAAACACACCATCAGTGCACACTATTTGCTTTGCAATTTACAGTTATGTTCCTTTACAAAAGCACGTTGGTAATATCCTCAAAAACTGAAGCAAACTCATTTCTATTCTCTTTGCCGCTTTCACTCAAATGAGTCTGGGGACTTAAACAAAGCGCTCAGCTCATTCTGAGCCTAACTGTATGCTTTTAGTTAATGACTTAGAGTTTGTTTTTCTTGAGCCTGGGACTAGCATGTTACATCAATAAATTCTGCATTAAGTCAACAAATCCGAGGAACTGGAAACAGTAAATGAGAGCAGGGAGGAGCAGCTGTGCATTAATGGTGTGCATAAAAATTACAAGATCCTAAATGGCTCTTGACTGGGAGACAATATTCTAGAAAAAGTGACTCTCCCATTCTCCAGCATTTGTGGATAAATCAGTTGGTGTTGGTTTGCATTCCCTTTAAAGAGCCCATAGAATAAAAACATGACATTTTTTAAATGAGACTTTATTGTAGTTGTTTCAAAATTTATCACCCCACCATGTGGATCAGAAAAGCTTTTGGAACTCTTTTCGGAGTTCACCATTATTGTTTTGTCATGAAAACCATTTATGGATATCCTGAACTCTTCTCAGCCTATATCAGTTCTGCTTTACTCTTTTACAATGAAGTTAGAAAGGACGACTTTCTGAATAAAGCACAGCAAAATGATAACATATCAGAAAGACATTGTAGGATGAACAGCCTGTTTAAACATAATATGAACAAAATGTGACTGGTTTTGGTACATAAACACACAAACATAAATGGACCTCAGGGAGAAGCTTTAAAGGAAAGAAAAATTGTGGATGTGGGCCCTTTAAGACATTTGAGAAAGGCAAGACAAGTAGATAAATAGATTCTGACCTCTGACATCTCTCAGCTCAGGTTCAGCGGCCTGGCAGTCGGAAGGCTGTGAAGCATTACAAAAGACTCAAATCTGACCCTAGGCCGTAGCCTTTCAAAGCGAACAAGAGTTTTGCTTGTGTCTTTTTTGAGATCATGAAAAGGGAAAATCATAACAATTGTTCAGGTCTTTACTTTGGTTGATTTGGTTGAAAAACTGCATTACGTCTTCACACCCTGCTCTCTATCTTTCTCAATTTCTCACTTCTGTAGATCTAGACAAAATGAGCTAAAGAGGGAAAGGAAACAGTGCGCTCTCCTACAGTACCCTGTTCAGTGATGGGGTGCTGGGAGGTTGCATTTCATTTTAATTTCAAATTCGCACACTGGATAAGATTACATAGTTCAATTTATGGTAATGAAGAGGTTTTGGCATCTATTATGTCCTCTCATGAGACGGCTGCTGTGTAGCGGTAACGGTGCATGTAAGTGAGGGTGTGTTAGCATGTGTATGGGTGTTGGTGTGTGTGGGTGTGTGTGTGTGTGTGTGCGTTTTTGTATCTTTTTGTGTCTGCATTGGGTATGGAAATGAATGGCTAGCACACAGTTTACAGAGAGCTAGTAAATTTCTGGGCCTTAATCAAATGGCATCTATGCTTTAGGCAGTGGTTTTTAACCCCGAGTAATGAGTTTTAATCTCCTGTGAGTCAGACTTTACACAATAACTTTTAAATTAGATTTTTTTTTCAAAGCTTATTCCACTGATTTCCTTATCTTTAAATGGAATCAGTCTCCTCAGGAATTAAGTTTGCTTGAACCTGTCTCTGCGCAGTTGGCATTTAAAGTTGTATTGTGATTTAAATTGAGGACAACCCTTTGATTGTGTGATGTAACTAATCTGGGAAAGGGGGAAAGTGGTTGCCTGAGCGCATTTTTCCCATAAGGTGACCTGGAGTCATGCCTGCTGTGCTTCAGAGGGAGCATCAAAAAAGAGCGTTCGCAGAAGTGGTGAGGGGGTGAGGTGGGTGCTTCAAGGTAATAGCGGTGTATAAGCACTTATATAACACTGCAGGGGAAAGCGAGGGGAAAGGGAGGAGAAGAGAGATAGAATGCCTAAGATGAGAGGTGTGGAAGAGAGTGACAGACGTAAGGAAGACTTGAGGTGTGAAGGAGGGTGATAAAGGCAGGAAGAGGGGAGAACTAGCAGAGTAAGGAGCATGGAACGAGATGATAAAGAGCGAGTGAAGAGAGGAATTGAGAAGCAGCAGAGAAAAATAAAAGGTGCTTCCGCTGCTGGGTTGCATAAGACAATTGTAACTTTCTACATTTGACCTCAAACGGTAGCTTAATTAAAGCCAGTGACCTACATAGTGGATATTCTCCCCTTGTAGCCGTATACCAGAGTCCTTTGGAAGTTATTTAACGAAGTACATTAGGCCTGGCAAGAATTCGACCCTGCCTGGATGTTAACTGAAGTTTTGCTCCGGTGCCGTCCACTTATCTGCCTCCCTTCTGAGTATTTTGTGTTAGAATGGTAATGTGTCAGGGTAATGTTTTCACACCTTGTGGACAGATTTATGTAGGTTCTTGATCAGTGGGTGTGAAGTGTGTCCTGTTTGCGGTAGCCCTGCAATCACAAAGGGTGACCATCTGTTATTTCATGTATTCAATTTATTCAAAATTTCTTTACTAAAACGACATGTAGAAGAGCTCTGGCTTTTACACTGTACTGAAATTAATTAATAAATAATGCAGTTATAAAAAAAAATACATGTAGATGATACATATACATCCACATCTAAAATATATTAAAAAAACACAGTTTTACCAAAAGTGTGTAAACGGGAAGATTTGTACTCATGTGGACATAACATACAGATTGATTTAAATCAAGTAAACAGCTTTGGAAGCTGTTCTTTCTGATGGTTGGACTCTTGACTGATGTGTTGCTGTGCTGTGTACCAGTATTCAGTATTTTCCACTGTCAGTTTCCACTGTCACATTATGTGTTACGTCACTGATTGGATGAGAGGTGCTGATGTGGTCTAGCACAATGACTGGCTTCCCGTCTGGCTTGATGGAGGAAAGAAATGCAGAATCTCTCTAATGCACATATGTTTGCAGTAAGAAATTACATGGATATGTAGTAAAATCAAAATAATCTTAAATATAACCAGCTTGCTTGTTGCAATAAAGCTGCAGTGTACAAACTAAAACTACTACCTGAATGCATGTAAAAGGCTTTGAATGTTGTTGGCTAGAGCTGGGTTGGAGTTAGAGAATGCTATAGGAAATAGCATTAGCACAGAATTTTCATCTGAATGAAGTTGAATTGGCACAGAACAGCTAATAGCATGTCTCATGCTTTATTTTGGAGCACCTTCACAGCCCTCAATAAAGATTGCAGTGCTTATGGGCAAGGTCCATTTCTTTCCAGCAAATATGTATACATGATTAATACAGCAAATATATGTACAAGATAATTGTACACACAGTGAGCATCATGACTTTCATTTAGTTTAGTTTTAAACAAGATGAACTATGATAACGCCCTCTGAAGAACATACAATATGATATTTTGATCATGTAAATTATGATAGAAGATGAGACACTTATAGTGGTTTACACTTTCTGGCACATATACTACTAAAGATATATTAGTGTAAAATAACATTTGGCGCTGATCCTAGAACTTGAGCAGATTTGGACCAGCTCAGATGAGTGTCTTCCACTTATATCAGTTAATGCGACCGATGCTAACTGTAAATCTATAGGACGTTTATTGAGCTGATTAACACACCTGATTTCCTGTCCAGCTTTTATGGGGATCTAAACCTTCTTTGTCTGTGGATCCCTCTGACCTTTTAAGATAATGGCTGAGTGTCTCTCAGGATTCTTATCAGCTCTGGAGCCGTGAAGGCCTTTCTTAGGATGTCCAGAGGGGTTGGATTGGATTGTTCATTTGAAGCAGGGCCTTTTTTTAAAACCTTACCTCCATTTGTGTTGACAAATCCCATAGCATCTGTACCCTGGTGATTGTTTGCAACGAGACTACCTGCTGTTTTTTGTAGTGGATTTTCATTTGTTATCTCGGTTTAGGCTGCGCTTTGGGAAGAGCAAGATCAGGCGGTGCTTCAAAAGGTGTGACTGAGTTCATCCATTCCTTTTAATGAGTGCATCCATCTCGGCTAATTCCCCAGCATGGGAAGTAGCGCTCACGCAAATAAATGAACCTATAAATGCTACTTAGCGTGAATGTTTTCCAATTCTGTCAATTGAGGGGAACAGTTTCTTGGAAAAGCTAAAGTTAAATTACACATACGAGTCGTATGTGTCAGCCTGTGTGCAGTGTGTGGTTTTTGTTTTCCCAGAGTTCCACTCACAGTGAGTAAGTGTTTATGAATGCTTTCTTTGGAGCCGACAACAACATCTGCACGTCTGGCCCAAGGAGGCTGACTCATTTCGGGGCTCTGTGCTTCTCCTAATCTTCTGTATAAGGCAAGCTCTGTCCCACCCAGAGTCAGCAGACGATGTTTATGTAATATGACTCTTCCCCATCTGTTCTTCTATATTCAAAGGGGTGTTAACTTTTCAGCCATAACATACTGTCGAAGCTAATAAGGACTCGTTTTGCATAGTTTTTTGGTCGAATGCACTCAAGTAGTTCTAGTCATTATTCTCAAAATATGAGGCAGTTGAAAGACCAGCTATTAAAACATTTGAGATAACCGGCTTGTGTCATCAAAACTGAACTTACAGACTTATTTTCAATCACAAACTACAAGATGCATTGTAAACAATATTTAACATTAAGAAAATTCTCAAAATCTCAAAAACCATACATCCATGTGTAACCTCACTTTATTAAAAACACTGTAGCTGTAAAGATAGAGGGAAAATGGTTTTTGTCAGTATGAATTACATCTGTATTTAGTACATAAAACTACACAAATCTCATGTTGATCTTGGAAGAAATAATAAAACAAATTACATTTCTGCATAAATATGGCCTACAACATCATGAGGTTTCACAAAAAGTCATGAAAGTAGATGTAATTAGCCAATGGGAGAGAGTTGCTAAGAATTTGTTCTGGGTTTCTTTGTGGCCTTGTGGAATATAGCACTTTGTTCTTTGTTGATCAGCCGCTTTGGAAAAGTAACAATAGTCTTGAATGCCCTTCATTTGTACATAATGTGTGTTTAACTGTTCAGACACTGTTGATTTTGTTGGTTTTATAACCTTTTCCTCCATTCCTCAGAATTTGCCTTTGTTCATGCCATAATGCACTTCCATGAACATGTATTGTGAGGATTAGACTTTGATTCTTGTTCTTTAAGTACAACAGGATGCTCAATCACACTTGATTGTCATCCCTCTGATTGAAAGCACCTGGCTCACCTTCTAAATTCACCTTCAAATTACCTGCTAATCCTAGAAATTCACATTTGCCACTCAGAGAGGTATAATGTTGGACCATTTTCCTCAATAAATAAATGCTTTAAAGTATAATGTTTATGTTTAATTTGTTCAATTGAGTTCTCTTTGTCTAATTTCAGGACTTGTATGAAATCCGAAGATGCTTTAGGTCATTTTTATGCAGAAAAATAGAACATTCTAAAGGGTTCATTTTCAAACACCACTATGTGCAAAACGGAGTGGTTTCAGGAATGAGGTGTTGTCACAGTAATGACAGATATCGATCACTTACAGAAAGAAACATGAACCATTAATCAGCCTTGAATGAAAACAGACCAAAGTAAAAACATCAGACTTCAGCAGGATGGCCTGTAATGTGAACGTACCCATAGAACAGGTTTGCATTAAACTTTAAAAGTGATTTATGTGCAAAATTCAAATGTGAGTACATTGATGTCAGCTGTGAGTGAGATATATAGCTTGTAAATGATACTGCAGAATGAAGCGCTGGTGGTTATGAATATTGCTCAGCTGTGCTGGACAGCGTAACAGTTCTTTCTGCCAGTACAAACTGTCACTGTAGTGCACTAAGTCCCTGCAGTTCCAGAGCCAGAGCAGAACACAGTTTACTGTTCCAGGCAGATCTTACCGCTCATCCAGAATCATGTTTCTGTATGAGAAATGCACAGCAAGTTGGGTCTCAAAAAAGCTTTTTTAGCAGGGAAGTCTTCCAAAATTTCAGCCTGCTCTGCTTGCGTAACTGCTCCTCTGCTGGACCAGAGACCTTGCAGTACCGAGAACTTGGAGCCTGTGGGTAGGTGGTTTGTGTTTTCCTCATTGGCGAACAGTGCATATGATTGTTTTAGCATGAAGTCAGCAGGCTTACAGTGCGCAGCTAACACACTGTATTGTTAGCACTGAAATATTTATAGCCCCTCCCTCACCCTGCCCCCAATATCCTGCCACGTCTCAAGCCTCGGTCTGAGAGAAGTGAGGAGAGGGAAAGAAGGAGGGAGAAAAGAGTGGGTTTATTTTCTTAAAGAAAGTTCATTCTATTCTATGATCCTCTGTCTTGTTTTCTTATTATCTATTTTTATTTCTCCCACCTTCTCACTACTTCTCTCCCTCTCTCACTCTCACTCTATCTCTCTCTCTCTCTCTCTCTCACTTTTTGTCTTAACTATTACAGCTCACATTGTGTGAGCTGATTGCCCACAGATGGTGCTGCTTAAAAGAGGCAAGGAATGTTTTGCCCTCAGTGGGTCACTGGGTCATTCCCTCCCTCTCTCTCTCTCTATCTATCTCTGTCCCTATCTCTCTCTCTCTCTCTCTCTCTC
>JBBMFX010000011.1:7977506-7990746 GCA_037832545.1 Rhabdalestes septentrionalis
TGTGTGTATGTATCGTGATTAGAAGTGAGAGACTGTGCGACAGAAAAGACCACCATTAAACACTGAATTGTGTGTCACCTTCAAGTATAAGAGGGCAATTTAAGCTACTAGTTACATTTTTTGTACTTTTGCTTGAGGGCAAACCCATGATGACCATCTGGTCTTTCAGGAGCCCCCTGCTGATGGCTGATAGAAAAGCAACACTTTCGCTGGGTCTGTCGCCCTCAGTGGAGTGTGTTGTAAACGAGTGCTTGCTGTGTGACTGTCACAAGCCTCATTGACACACTGTCTATAGGGCTGTCGCTGTTCATTATTTATTAATAATCAGTTTTTCAATCGACCAAACCGCGAAAAAATTAAGTCATTACAATTGCCTTGCAAATGTTCATTTACTGGGAAAAGATTCTAGAAAACGAGAATATCTTTAAAGGTCTTAATCTTTTGCAAAACTGATCTATTTTTCACTGAAAATTTTATTTATTTGTTTTTTTATTTATTTTAAGAACTGGTTTAATTAACCAAACATGAGAACCCTAACTGTCTGGTTTCTTCCATAGGGGCCTGATTGTGCTGAACTCCAATGACTCATACTACCTGGAGCCAGAAGGAGGGGAGGAGATTCTCCATCACACCTTCTACCACACAAACGACCTGCCTGTCAATGGTGGCACATGTGGACACGGACATCACACTGGACCCGAAAACTTGCTTGGTGGTCTCCTTAAACCTTTGCATCAAAGGGTCAGTTCTCAACCACATTCTCAGGACCCAGATTTTTTTCTGGTAATATCATTCACATTTTAAATGGGAGTTTTATGAGGAAGCATGCCATGCTGTTAAACAGGAAATGATGTTCTTTGCGGTTAGAATCAACATCTCATTTAGCAGAAAGGCGTGACTGCAACTTTTCTTGTAAAAGCTGAAAACAGAAAGAAAACAGGCCACTTTGCTGGCCATGTTGCATAGAAGTGGCCATGGACAGGGTATATTTAAAAGCTCATCAGTTTAGAAATGCAGTTTTGTTATCTGTAATATGTATTTCTTTTTTATTTCATCATTTATTGTTCCCTTGAGGCCACCCAGTCATGTACTACGTCTCGTGCAGGTCAATTACTTGGTCAGCCTTACTTGGCTTTTGGCAATGGCTGTGTTAAGCTCTTCCCATTTAATCCTTTTACACTCCTTGGTAAAAGGGCATGTGTGAAATAAGCTAAAAAGGCTTATTCCACTTTTTGGCTGTACCTACTGATATTAAATGAACACACACTCAAACACACAAATGCAGCATTCAGAAAGTGCCATTTTGATCACATTAGGAATGAAGCAAAGTAAAAAACTCTTTTTAAAACAGGTTGTCCAGTGTCAGGGCTCTTACTCTTTGGTTCTTTTTTGATAATGTTGTTTTTTGTAGACTTTTGCATTCTGTCAAAGGGACATAAAAGTACTTCTTGGTATTCGGATGAAATTAATCAATAATGAGCTTTTAGCGATCTGAATTGTGGTCCCACTCAAAAATTATCACAGTGCATGGCAACAATGAAGGTAGCATGGTGCTCCTTTTTATATACTATAGAAAGCCTGGCAGCACAGAAATACCCATTTCCACATGCTGCTCCATTTTGCTGTGAGTTTAATGGGGACAAAGCCAGATTCAATGAATTTATCACCAGCGGTATGTTAGATAAGAGCTAAACAGCGAAGTGCTAAAAAAAAAGGCTCATCTCGGCAGAATATATCTACAAGTGTCTTTAGGTTCATAACACTGAGTCATCATCATTGCTATCAAACACACTTTGTCTGCTGTGCATCGCGGCACGTATTGTGTTCAAAGAAGCGACCGCTCTCACACGCGCAGTTGAGTGACAGCGTAATCACGCTCTCTTTGCGGCTATGGTTACGCTCTTATTGAACCAGGACTACTCGTGTACGAGAACATTTCGTTCTGCTGAGAATGGGAGCCACTCACACTGCTCTTCCAGTTTGGGGAACTTTATAGGACCCCACACTGAGATCTACACTGCTTGGTGTTCTGGAGAATAGAAATTATATTTCATATCAACAGTTTTAGTTTATGGAATAAAAATGCCAGGGACATCGATTTTAGTTAACACTAGGACTGTAAAGCACTGATCTTGGATGTGATCTTGGGTCCTGGATCTGATTTCAGATCTAGAAACAGTCACAAAAACTGCTTCTAGATCAGCTCTCTTACTATTAATGTGGTTTGTGAAAATTGGCTGTCGTTTATTAAGGCTGTCCGTGGCATTGTGTTAATTGACTATTGACTTGGAGTGTTTAGTAGGAATGTTGGCCTTGTAGCTAAACTAATGTCTTTGGACACCAGTCGTGTCTTGGCTCACAAATTACAATTGGTTTGGAGAAATTTGTGTAAATTAGTTCTTTTACTCAACCATTTATTTTTAACTAGTTTATCCAATCAGACTGAAGAAGAGTGGCGAGAAGTGGTGATAGGTGCAAGAGATTGTGGCATCTGCTCTGTGTTTGTCGTTTTTTTTGCGCCTGTCCTGTTTTCTTAGGGGAGCGAAAGCAACTCATGTTTTCTATACTATTAAATAAGCAACATTGGGTTGGCCATAAACCAGTTAACAGAGGGAACCCATTCTACTGTCTTCATTAGTTAACATGGCTTTGATATGTCATATTCAATCCAGTCGTTAATATTGGGTGAAGTCGTTTAGGCTCTGTTGAGAAATATGACATTCTAATGAAGGCATTTTAAGTTAATGAGTAGCGCGTTTGGTCGGTTGTGTATTTTGGCTCTGCAGAACCCCAGGAAACCGACAGCTCATTTTTGCAGTCGGGAAAATACACAAGCCCAAAAGTTCACAAAGCAGTTCTGATGTGTGATGTTAATGAGAAGTTCGGAATTGTGTTTGGTTGTGAAAGATGGATTTCCCTCTAGGTCCTTACATGCGCAGAAAACCCATTCACTCAGGGGATTATTCCAGACTGGATCATGTTTTTTCTGGCCTTGGCTTTGAGAAGATTCATCAAAATCCACTCTCGTATTCTAAGATTGAATCAATGACTCACGTATGCAAATCAGACTAATTACTGCCTCTCTTTCATTCGTCTTTCACTTGAAAGACATATTTTATAGAACCCACTCCAGCTCACCCAGATTTAAGCGTCCAGTCTTGGCTGACTTAATGAGGCTTTGAGATGAGTGGACACTTTTCATTTTCATTTTACATCTTGGTAAAAACAAGCTCGTCTCCATCATGCTGCGGGACAGTGAGACGGAATCAGTCTGGCAGATTAGCAGAGATGTGGATTCTGGGAAATGACGGGAGGACAGCATTACTAGTGACTCTGTCAGTGACTGCCTTTCCTTTGTCCAGTGATATATTCCAGAGCCCGTCTGCATTGACTTCCATTCAAAATATCTATGACTCAGTCCCTCCATTCGCACAGCAATGCAAATGAATTTGTAAAAAAAGACAGCTGTCCTTTACATAACTTTTGTGAATCAGGATTGGTTAGTTAGTATAAATGGGCAAAAGAATAGAATGCAGTTTAGTACAAATTATGGTCCTGTAAAGGTCTTACATGTTACATACTTTACCAAACAATCTCAGATGATGTAGTCATAGGTAGAGTAGCAACAGCAGAAGGACATACTTGTTATATGTACTGCGCAAATATATATTTTTGTATTTGTAATCCAAAACTGAACATCCATAGCTGACTTCGTTAAGACTCTTCTGGCTAAATGCAATCAGTTTGCCACAGAAATGTTCCAACATCTACTTAAAAGAGCAGAGACTCTTACAGCAGCGAAGAAGGGCATTAATATCCTGGATTTTCATTACTGCCCCCGCTGTACATAATGCGACTCATTTCCAGCTTTTAAAGCATTATTAATGAAATGCAATGATTATAAAGAAATTATATTTTACATGAAGAGAGAATGTGACCCGACCAAAGGAACGACATATTCTTAAGTCTGTTTACTTTTACAGGTGAAACGAAATGCTTGGGGCACAACCAAGTACATGGAGCTTTATATAGTAGCTGACAACGCACTGGTAAGCACATGATCTTTTTGCACCCACCGCTATGCTAATTACAGCTTATACAGTAGGCAAAATGATATGCAGTGTTCTCGCGCATAACTCAGCAACAGTTAATCTGAGCCTTAGAATAGAGGTAGAGGAAAAGCAGGCGTGGGCTTTGAATTTGATATTAGCAAAGGGTTTAAGGGTTCTTTAAACAGTAACCAACCACATGGCATTTGAATAGTGTTTGACTTTCTCCATCCCCCTTACTTTATCTTTTTTTTATTTCTGGTTTCATTTTCTCCATGGCTCTCTTTCTTTATGTGATCACGAGTGGAGATATTGATAGTCCTACTGATGAAAAGAGAGCTACCGAGCAATATAATTACTTTCGCAGAGTTTCTTTCAAATAGTTGGACTTCATTCTTTAAATACATCATCGAGATTCAGAGGGAGCGTGCAGGCTTTGACTATTGCTGCAGCAACCCATAACATTTAGCCAGTGGTTTAATAGGCTACTTATCATGCAAGCATTTTGTCAATATCAATTTATTTCAGTAGACTGTTGTGTAAATTTAATACACAGCAGTCTACAGTCCCTCATAGCATGTCTTTATGTTAACTGCTATATATGATTGCAGTGGTTGCAACACACACATGCTGACACAAACACACATATAATTTCTTTTTAAATAACTTAATAAATGCTTTCTTTTGTACGTGTATGATTATAAACGAGTTTTATCTACAAGAATAAACAGGAACAGTCATATGTTTATCGATTAATCTTTCTCATTATGTCTTTATGTTTTTTCAGTACAAAAAGCAAAATAAAGATTATGAAAGAACTAAACGAAGAATAATGGAAATTGCCAATTATGTTGATAAGGTATGAGAGTTCATCACAATAACTGTCACTACGAAAGAGATCCATTCATTTCAGTTCATTCATGCCACAAGCTACAGCTACTAAACAGCACTGATGGTGTTTTGCTTTTGATTGGTCAGTTCTACAGAGCTTTGAATATCCGAGTCCCTCTGATTGGTCTAGAGGTGTGGACAGACCGGGATCAGTGCATCATCAATGAGGAACCCAACGCAACTCTGTGGTCTTTCCTTCAGTGGAGACAGAAGCTCAAGTCCCGGAAGAGACATGACAATGCACAACTCCTCACGTTAGTCACAATGTCTAAAATCGAGTAACGCCCTTTAAAAATGGTGAACAAATCAAAAGTTTAAGTCTGTCAGGGCCAGGTTGTCTGTATTCTGTACTGTGACATTAATCATCTTCTGTTAACGCAGTAAGGAGTTCCAATTACAAATAACAGCACGTTTTTACAATAACTCTAAAGAGCACCATTGCCCAAGTTATGACACACTTTACATAGCACACTGCTTTTATCCTTTAGCAAAAAAACCAAACAAACAAAATATATGAATATAACTTTTATAAAAGAGCATCACACTTGTAACGCAGTGGGTCGGATTCTGCAGTCGACTGTGACTAGCTTGTGTCACATTCTGAACTTGTATCTAGGGAATAAATTGTTGTAAGCCAGTTGCTTAGTGTTCACAGTTGTTTGTTTATGTTTTCAACCACAAGACATCCCCTCTTATGCTTTATTGCTTGAATACATGTCTGTTTAATTCAAATATAGCTGTAAGTTAGAGAAAATCAACTTTCCTGCATATGTAAGCAGGCTGCCTCCTTTTCGTCCCCCCTTCATTACTGAACATATGTTTTCGGCGCAGTACACTCAGTCATCATTTGCTCCATTTAGATACACGTTGCTACCTTTTACTGGTTTTTACTGGTTATTGCTTGTGACACATGGTTTGCTTGTAACTAAGATGTACATTTATACTAATTCCTCACCACACACAAACACATTGCTTTCAAAACAAATTCCACACTTGCAATATCAGTGATCAATAACTGTCCCTTTCTCTTTCTACACTCACATCAGTCGTTCCTTATGCTCCACAGTTTGCTGCATAATTACATGCTCATGTTTATTGATGTGCTTTTCTTTTCTCCCTGCCAGCGGGGTGATATTCAAGGGCACCACCATTGGCATGGCACCCCTGGAGGGCATGTGCAGTCTTGAGAACTCTGGCGGTATTAACGTGGTAAGACAACCCATGGACATCTTTTCGGACTTTACCATTGTACAGTTGTAATCATTAAGTGTGTGTTCAGTTGTATGTGTGTGTGTGTGTGTGAGTGTATGTGTAATTCTGGTGTACAAGGGGGTCTGATTAAGAGATCAATATCTCTCACACAGCTGATTAGGCTCTAATGGGCTCTATTAGCTTGCTCAGTGGCAGAGAAGAGGCTGTGTGGAATACTAATAGGAAGAGATGGATTCTAGTTTTCCATTAAAAGTGAACAGATTCATATTAATGAAGAAACATAGTTAGCATTTAAGCTTTGTGGGGAAAAAAAAAACTCCCTTTAGTTACTTCAGAGGCAGAGTATAAAAAAAGTGCTTGAAGGGGATTTTCACAGTTTAACATTTCAGAGTGGTTTGATTTGAAATGCTCCATGTCCCGTGCCATAATTGTTCAAAATGTTAGTAATATGAACTAGACATCCAAATGCTTAATGCATCTCACCAAAAGGGCAAAATGATTAGGAATACGTTTTCCAAGACGTTGTTTCATGATAGGTTTAAATGGCTTCGGCTTAAAATGCAGTTTTAAAAAATCATGCAGTAGCTCATCAAGCATTACAAGGTGATATAGGACTAAAAGAAAAAGGATTTACTATTTTACCCTGATCACCACCTTGACTTGATGATTCTCCAACAGTGTAAAGAGTCCGAAAGTAGTACAAGTCATTGTAGTCACTACAAAATGTGTTTATTTTTCAGTAAATAACTGAATAAGTCAAGGGTTCCGGGGATAAAGTTACCACTCAGCCGTACTTGTATAATTGCTTTACACTGAATATCACAGGTACAGTATCATTTTGAAGGGTTTGCAGTGAGGTGCCAACCTCATAAAAGCGGGGGAAGTGTAATACTGCTACATGCCATTTTTCATCTTTGATCTCATAAAGACAAACAGGGATGGTGGTGCTGCTGCTCACAAAATCAATGCTGCATGCTCATAGTCACTGGGTTATCAGATTGTGTCCCCTACAGTGAAGCGGCAGAGACGGAGAAAGACAGTGTCACACCGAGATAAAAACAGGACATTTTGATTTCTTCATCTTGATATCAAGTGTGCTTCCTGCTGGATTACACAATTCTCAGCCTTGTCTAACTTTATTTTGAAAAACAATAGCTTCAAATTGCCCACTGATCAATAAAACATTTTCAACATTACACAGCAACAGATTAGTTCTACCTTTTTGACTGTAAGTGCAAGTTTGCAGTTACTGTTGCTTTTGTTGTCCTAAATCATTTATTTAGTCACAGCACTGACAGTTTAAGGAGATGTCTCAACCCTCCCACCCTCTCTCAGAAAAACCCAGGCACTGCATGAAAAAGACGTGTTTAATATATGAATGTAAATACTACATTTACTACTAAATCATTTATATATTTAAATATATTATTTTAAGATATTAGGGGTCATGTTTGTTTCAAATTCCGTGTGGTTGTGTCGCTACTAGTTTCTGTTATTTTTCATGTTTTGTGATAGATTTGATCTTGAATTATTTCTCTGATTCAAGATGGAGAAAAAAAGAAAACGATCCGTGAAAAATGACTGCCTGAAAATATAGCCTGAACACCTTCCGAATCCTAAGTGGCTTGTCTAACGCTAATGGCCTCTAATAGCACAGGGATATGTCGTAATCCCCGTAAACCTAATCACCATTAACAGCATATTCCAAGTGGCTGCTCGCCCCGTAGCGTCTGTCCATTCCCTGCATCCGCAAATCGAAAATAACTGATGTGGAATTGTCTAATTGCCAAGTGGCCATTTTGATCCAACCTTACGAAACTTGTCTCTTAGGTAAAAAAAAGTATGTCAGACCACATATAAGCGCATATACAGCATACACGTGCAAAACAGCCTTTGTTTTTGTTCTGTTTTGATCTGTAAAGCAAAACTTTAAAGGTAAAAATAATAAATTCATATTTCAAAGAAAACAAATCTCTTAAACAAAATGACAAAAATGACCTTTGACGTTCTAGTAGTGTTTTACCGTCCAGCTGGTCACGTTGTGAGAGGAGAGTGTTTTTATACTTTTTCTCATTAAATAAGATGTGATTCAGGTGATCACTAATCAGTCCCTCATAAAGCAGAATGACGTGCTCATGTAGGAATTTAACAGACACTGGCATGGAACGGTTGTCATAGTCAGAGATGCAGATTTAAATATAAATTGCAGTGATCTATATATATATATATATATATGTGTGTGTGTGTGTGTGTGTGTGTGTGTGGATGTGTGTGTGGATGTGTGTGGATGAGTCAGAAGGCCTGGAAGCAAACCATAATCCACTTATATTACACTTCTATTACATTTTCTCTCGAATGGACTTTTAAAATATATTTACAAGTATCAATTCTGTTACCAGATACTTTTATATGTATATTAACATATATATCGCTATACTCAAGCCCAGGATTTTAGACATCACCTAGGCCTCTTTATGGTGCTACCATGCTGGATATATATTGTTATTCCAACAGGACCATTCAGAATTGCCCATTGGGGCTGCTGCCACCATGGCCCACGAGATTGGCCATAATTTTGGCATGAGCCATGACCATGAGGGCTGCTGCATGGAGGCCACGGCGGAACAGGGGGGCTGCGTGATGGCAGCAGCTACAGGGTAAGCACCTTCATATTCCTCTCTGCTGGGCAAGTTCTATTGTTTCCTCATGTAAAAGTTGTAATGGTCTGCTGCACCCTGCCCGAGTTTGCTCCATCTGTATTCCTCTTTTATCTCGCACTTATCTTGCAATTTCGCATGCTCGACAGGCATCCGTTCCCGAAGGTATTCAGCCGCTGTAGCAAGAAGGACCTGGACAACTACTTTCAGAAAGGAGGTGGAATGTGCCTGTTCAACATGCCGAACATGAAGGACCTGGTTGGGGGGAAAAGGTGTGGTAACGGCTTTGTAGAAGATGGAGAGGAATGTGACTGTGGAGAGCCAGAGGTAACACACACACGCACACACACAAAGTACACACACACACACACACACACACACACACACACACTGTATGCATGTCATGCTCTCTTTCCTTTGTTTAATCATTACATGAACATTTCAATGCAGTGACAAAATCTGATATTTTTTTAATCTATTACTTCTCTGTGATAACATGGTTTCTCAATGCTCTTGTCATTTATTTTGATAATGAAAATGATTTATCAGAGGTACAAATTATTGTGTTTTTGTTTGTTTCACTAATTGCTATTTGATGTAAGCAAGCATTTAAATATTGTTATTGTGATCAAGGAAATCAGTAATAAATCCACAGTACACTCATGGTCCAGCCAACAGTTAAGGTAGCATAGTGTTTTTATGTCATGATAAAATATAATAACACTTAAAAAGGTTCCATTCCACATGCTGATATATTGACAGTCCATGGACATGGACACAGAAAATGACCAAGCAACATTTGGTGAGGATTATTTCTAAATCAATAAGTGTTTCGTACAAGCACTTTGCATTTTTGGCAGCACACAATTTTAATAAACAAAAATTGCATAAGCTTGATAGTAAACAAAGACTAACCAATTAGTCTGGGGATGTGATGAAATATCTAATTAGAGTGCTTATTCATTGGTTGTATTTGTTACATTCAGGTAATTATTTGTGACTAATTTGTAGTACTTGTTTCTTTAAACAATGGTAAAAATGTATCAAATGTCCTCCAGTACAATTACACAAACTATAGGGCAGAAAATAGGACGCGTGACAATGAGTGACAGAAGAGTGGTTGAGAGAATAAAATCTCACCTTCTTGCAAAGCTGCAATTGGCAGGTTGTCAGCGCTCATATCATGGGTGGATGGGTTGCCATCTGGTGAAGGTAGACTTTGGTAGAGGCTCTAAATCCTAATTATACACGAACACCTGGACTCTTGTGAGGAATCTTATATACTCCACCATTTACATCTACTGTGTATTATGCTAGAAGAGTTGTCTTTCACTGTTTACAGCATTTCGTCTTGTTCCTTGGGCAACTACCCCTGCAAATGTATCGAATTCCTCTGCTCTGACACACCCAGCACACACTTTTGAAGTCAGAAACGTTTGAGCCTTTTGTAGTCCTGGGGTGCTATGTTTTTTTTCATATATAAACCCCACTGTTTTCTAGCCCTTTAGAGATAAACTTTTTGATTTTTCGTTTCTTTTTATATTATTTTTATATTTTTGATATGTATTTGGTCTCATTGGATTTACTTAAGAGATTTTATAACCATGTTTGGACTTGGCAGCCTTTATTAAGTATAGTATGTAATGCAAAGTTGGACGCATATAAATTGTTGGTGTGTAGATTTAAAAAAGAAATCCAAAACAGTTAAATGTTCAAAAAATGTAATGATTATATTTTATATAATCAATGTTTTGCCCTTTTGTCATGAAATGTACAAGACGGGGTTAGGAGACAATTGTTTGGTTTTTAATCAGTTTCATGTAGTCTTATTGGTCTACACCGGTATCCCAATGTAACATTCATAGTCTTTCTTGTAGGCTGCCTGGACAGGGAACCAAACCCCAGTCTCACTGAACCCAGTCTCACTGGGCACTGAACTGAATTCCACGTTCAATCATTGCTCACAGTTTCCATTTTGCTAAAAAGGCATGACACGCTCGTACTTGTGAGGCCGGGGGGGCCCAAGAATACTACAGCCAACGTGTTCTTTTTGGAACTGCATGAATTGTGCATGAGGATGGTTTACATATATAATGTATAAGCATTTGCTAACATTCTAACAGTGCCAGGTGATGATGCTTGGCCGTTTCGAGGAGACCACTCATAGTGACCCTGTGATTTTCTCCAGGCTGAGAGAAGGAACGTTGATATTTCTGCTGCTACCCTCAGGCCTTCTTTCATCACACCTCACTCATCAAGTTGTCCTGTCCTCCAGCTCCAGATTGATTTGTTGGCAGTGGTCCTGCTTTGCATTTGTTGTGATTGTGCTAATTATTTCTAATTGTGCTTAATCTCTCACTCTTTGCACCACCTGCTCTTTGGGGGAAATGTCAAAGCGAACAGTTGCAGATGTGGGATTTTCGTAGAGCCCATGTCCATGTTCTGTGTTTGTTTGCGTGGGGACTCTGTACTGAACATTAAAATTCAGCCATGCACATGTCTGCATAATCGTACTCCATATATCCGGCGCTGCTGTTAAATTGATGGCTGTCAAATGCCCTGACTGTATGAAAGTAACTCCATAACACACCCCAGTGTCGTGCCAGTGGCAGGCATCATTTAGCATCCGACTCCCAGAGTTGAGTCTTTTTTCCCTCGCCGTCTCTACTTCCTCTGACACAGAGATTAAAAAAAACATTCTGTTCACCACCCACAGTCTATGCGCAGGCAGTGTGTGTCTGTGTGTGTGTGTGTGTGTGTGTGTGTTTTCGTCCTACAGGAGTGTACAAATGACTGCTGCCACGCCAGTAACTGCACGCTGAAGGAAGACGCACAGTGTGCCCACGGTGTCTGCTGTGAAGGCTGCAAGGTGTCCAACTGTCATAACTCTATTTATGTCTCTGTCTCTCCTTTCTCCTGGACCTTTCCCTTCCTCTGCTCCACATCCTCTCTCTGTGCTCGATCACTCTTTGCTGCCTGTCTCTTCAAGTCTTATTGTCTCTGTCTCGCTGTCACAGACATGCGCTCTTATGATGAAACATCGTCTCCGGTTTCCTTCTGTCATTTCCCACCCATTTCTCTCATGAAGCTGCCCCCCCACTGTCTGTATTAAAGACTTAAAATAAAGGTATTTCAATCACAGAGGGTCTTTGAGCCAATGATAGTTGGGGGTGGTGGTAGTTGGAAGTGCAGTGTGATGTTATTAGGTAACATGTATTGCGATTGCTGGTTCAGGATAGTGTAGTCTGGCTCATGGTGATGTAATAAAAAATCAGATGACTATTTAGACAAAAAAAATCATTTCAGTGGAAGACAAGAAATAAATAATCTTGTATGTAATTTGGTATGGTTTGATGGATTATACTTTAAATGATCAGGGACATGAAGTAACAAGGTAAAAAAACATCCACTTTGATTTATGATTAACTTTAATGGCCAGTTCTCTTCCACATGTGCATTACAGGCTACACACATGGAAGCAAGCAGCTGCATTTTTTTATTGAAATATATTTTACTGTTAAGTAAGTTTGCCAGCAAACCAATTCGGTACATTTACTGAAATCTAGTTTATACAAAAATTGATATTTCTTTACTTTGCAATGTTGTGTTACTCAGGAACAGACTTCAGTCTTTTGTTGCTTTTAATGAGTTCATACTTTGAGCATTTTTAATTGTTTACCAGCTCTTACACACCTCAGTTTGTCTGAATGTGAACATCAGGTGTTATGATTTGAGCTGCATTAAGATTCAGGAGAATCACAAGGGGCAATGCAAGCAAAAGAACAGTCAGTCAGTTATAATGAGTTTTTAAAAAAATTGTGTGTGTATCTTTACAGCGTTTTTGTTGCTTCCAAACTTTTGTTCTATCGTGTTCATCTCAGCTTTATGAAAAGCAGCCAAATGTGTCATTAAACAAATCTGACCTTCTGCTACAAGTCTGTAAATACATATCTGACCCTATGCTCTCCTCTCTCTTTTAGCTGAAGCAGGCTGGCACTATGTGCCGTGGCCCAGCCGGTGCCTGTGATCTCCCAGAGTATTGCACTGGAGGGTCACCCTACTGCCCCTCTAACGTTTATCTGCTGGATGGCTCCTCCTGCAAGTATGGCAGTGCCTACTGCTATAATGGCATGTGTCTCACTCACGAGCAACAGTGCCTGCAGCTCTGGGGCTACGGTGAGAACACACACTTAATTAGTGATCGACCGATATAGATTTTTTAATTTCCGATACGATACCAATTATTTGCATGTTTATGTGCCCGATAACCGATATTCAGAACCGATTTTTATTTACTATTCTACTTCTGTTTTTGACACAATTATTACAACACCACTGAACTGAAAAAACTATTTTATTTGTAATAATCACTCCCTCCTTGCAAACAAATCAAAACTAGGGGTCTGAAAGTGCAAAAACTACAAAGAATTC
>JBBMFX010000011.1:8001559-8026845 GCA_037832545.1 Rhabdalestes septentrionalis
AGAGAAATGAGAGAGAGGAGCTGAGCAGAAAGAGAGAAATGAGAGAGAGGAGCTGAGCAGAAAGAGAGAAATGAGAGAGAGGAGCTGAGCAGAAAGAGAGAAATGAGAGGAGCTGAGCAGAAAGAGAGAAATGAGAGAGAGGAGCTGAGGGGATAGAGAGGACTGAGAGAGGGGGACTGAGCAGGTAGAGAGGGAACTGAGAGAGAGGAGCTGAGGGAATAGAAAGAACTTGAGAGAGAGGAGCTGAGCAGATAGAGAGAGAGAACCAAGAGAGGAGATGAGGCAGCAGGACCCAGTACAGTCGGGAGGATTTGGGGATAATGCAGGGGATGACCAACTAAGTAACTCAGCATCAGTGAAAAGGGTTGTGAGCTTTAGGTACTGCAACACATTGCAAGCTTTAAATATTCATTGGCACTTTCAAAGAAGTACTCAAATACACATGCTTAAAATATCCCTTAAAATCTAACATGAATTTTTATATTTTCTTTACTGGTTTTCAAAACATAATAATCAGGTCAGAAAACCAGATGTTCTTCATGTTGATAAGTGTTTGAATTTGAGAATCTAAAGTGACATAAGTATACAAGATGAACCAGAGGAACACATTTCTGCATGATGAATGTTTGTATGAAATCAGTGCTTGGGTTTATTTGTCTTGATTTTTGCCATAAACTAATAATTAATGTCCAATTGAGAATCTGAGAAAGTAGTGTAATAAAAATGACTTCAGTATTTGAATCATCTGGGTTTGTAGTCTTGTAAACAAAGTTACTGTCGTAGCCACTGTGCGCATTACTTCAAAAATACATTATAAATATATTGAAATCTGTATCAGCACAGAACATATTGCATCGAGTCATCACTGCTTTTCTATTGTTGCGTTTATTGACAGGAGGAGATATTTTGCTAAAAATCTGTCGTAAACTTTCTTTCTATCTATTATTCTCTCTCCCATTTTATAATTAATTCCTCAGATTGCGTCCGAGCTACATCCGAAGCCTTCTCCTACGCCTCCTCAGAGGCCCCTCCCTGTGAGCCCCAATCGAGGTGGCCAAGTCAAACCCTCCGGTGGGGGGCTGCTGGTGATGATGCCCCCTGCTGTGGGCCCCAAGCCTGTGGCCAAGGTGACCGCCATCCCCCCTCTCAAAGCACTCAGGTGAGAACGCCCCGGTGCCTGACTCTTAAAGGATGTCTCAAGTATTGCAGTAATTAATGTGTCATTTACGTCTTGCGAAAACAAAAGTCCTTCAGCCGAGCCCTGACAGACTAGACGTATAATCAGATAATGCATATGACATGAATGTCCTATGAGCCTCCAGTACTTATCATAGATGAAGGACTATACAAATATAGTTTTGCCCTTCTTTTATCATTTATCAAGGAGCTTCAAAGTGGACAGAGTCCTTTCTCAGTGCTGCTTCAGAACAACACTGGTCAGGCATAGATAACTCCACCGCCTCTGCCCCGTGAATGCTTTTTAAAAGAGACGGCATTTGACAATCTTAACATCAAATTCTCTCTGTTCGCTATCTCCTGAGCACAAAAGCATCCAGCCCAAAGAGAAAAGAAATGGCAGCACCTCGGTTCCAGACTTATATCAGCCAACCTTTAACCTTCCAGACTCACATCAAAAAAAGCCCTCGGAGATCAGAGTTTCCACAGTAAATAGAGCTTAAGCTTACCGATAAGACTGGATTTTATGCCTCTCTTTAGAGTCTCTGTGTGGCTGGCCTTTTATGCAGACGAAGTAGCAGCCTCTGCTATCTGCATGCACATCTCTCGCGCTGGAAAAGAGAGAGAAAAGTTTTGGAGGCACTGCTTCCATCAACATTGTGCAATAAAGTATGGATTACACTGTGAGACTGCAGTAGCTATCGGTCACTGGGGCCACTATGAGTCCAAAGAATCAGACACGCATCGTGAGAGATGGATTTTATTTCAGTAAGCTTAGCGGGGTGTCCGTCTTGGTTTTTTATTTTGTATTTTTTATTTTATTTTGTGTGTGTGGCAGCGAGTCTGTGAGTACACACAAAAGGCAATTATTTTGCTTCTCTGTACATGAGCATGAACAGGAATGGAATGGAAAAGAACGGCTCAGCCAAGTTTAGACAGAGTCAAGGTTAGTATCGGAGACACGCACAGTAATAATGTCCTTCACCAATGCAGTGCATTGAAGCAAAAGGACGACAGAAATTGTAGACAAAGTGTCAAACTCTGGTGCGTAGGTTTTAACGAAATTAGATTTTTCAATCAGCTACTATGCAATGACTTACATAACAATTATGCTTGTTTGCTCACAGTTCGTTGACATATAAATAATTGCAATGAACAATTGAATTGAATTAATTTTATTTTTTGTCCATCGTATATAACGATTTCAATACATGGCTCAAGTGATTAAATTGATTAATAAGCTGACCTCCTAGTTGTTGATAAGTTCCAAACCTTATGTTCAAGCTGAAAGGCTTTTTAAGGCTTTTGTAAGCCCCATAACGTGTGAACGTTTTCTGCTTTCTTTTATTTGCCTGTATTTGCCTCAAGCCAGTGGATGAAAAAGGGCCTAATTTACATTGTTGTTTCTTGTGGCATAAATATGAGCTGAAAGCTAACCACTAGAAAATAACTGTGATCTGCATAAATATGGTGATCAGTCATCTGTGTAATAATTGAGACAGGTCTAATTACAAGAAACATAAGAATGCAGGCATGTAGGATTTATATATGGTGTTTAATTAAACACTGTAATGAGGATACTTTTAAGAAACCAGTCTATTGTTTTAATTGATGTTTTTTCTTTCTTTTTTTAGACCTGTTCCAGGGCCCAAACCAAACACAGTCTCACAGTCCCCTTTTCGAAAATGACCTTTGTGGAAGCAATTGTAAAATACAGCAGCCAGCCTTTTTTGCACTATATAAAGGCCTTTGTTTGGAGACTGAATCCGGTACTAGTTTGGAAGAACGGGGGACGAAAGAGTACGGTGCTAAGGCCGGAACTTCCCAGGCCTCACTTATTTAAGCCAGAGTACAATCCAGCCCAACATAAGAGGAGACGCGGTTTTGCATGGATTCATATGCAGACTTAGACAGGATGTTTCTGGTGGGCCGTCACGTTGCCAAAATCTTGATTTTTTTGTTTTGTTTTGTTGTTTTGTTTTGTTTTTTACTTTACAGTTTCTTGTTCGAAATGTTTACCGTTTGTCATTGTCTTGTTTACATTTTTTTTATTGATTGTATGTCATCTGCCAAAGATGCTGTTCACTTTGTTGATTTAATTTGTTCTTTGCTGTATTTGTTATATAAAATGCGCCATTACAAGTTTTTACTAAAAGTAGTGCTGCTGTGTATTTTTTATGAAGATGTATTTATAGACCAACAAAAAGAACAGACAAATGATCCCTCCCTGTGGAAAACTAGACCCATCTCCATACAAATGAATAATACAGATGAAGAGCTTCATTTCAAAGTACCTTTGATGCAAGAATTTGTGAGAGTGTTTCATATGAACATTTAATGACAGAATTCAGAAACTGCCCAGTGGCTGCTATGTTTTTAAGGAAGCACATCGAAATGATGTCAGCGGTAACAAACCACAAGCTGCAGCTGCAGCAGACCAAGATTAGGCTGAAAGACGCTGCAGTCTTTCTTCAAGTAACAGGGAATGCTGAACTTGTACCCGATAGCAGTGGCGAATGGTTCAGACAGTAGAAACACTAGACAGGCAGTCATGCTGTGGCAAACGGAGCCGTGGCACCTTTCCTGAAGCAGGAGGCAGGAGACCTGCAGCTGGTCCAGCTCCTCAGAACAAAACAGAGCGTGAACGAGGGCCAGAGCGCAAAGGGGCACATCAGAAGGAGCTGAATGCTGCACAAACTCACTCTAGCCAAGCTTTTCTCTCTATAATGGATTCCGGTGAACGGAAAATGAAATCTCTACAAGCTTCCATCTCCTCTCTCTGGAGAGTAATGTGTTTGGAGAGCACAAGGCTTCAGAGTGGTCTGGCGGGGGAGCTGGATTTATTGACGCAGACGTTTTCCAAGCCATTACCGAGACGCCCCAACAGCCCTGAAGGCAGGACCCACTGCGTTGGTGATGTGATCTAAATGAAATATGGGCTGTTTTCCAAGATGCGGGATACTAATCGTAAGCTCTGGCTCTCGAGTGCGATACAACGATGGGTGTGTGATAACCATCTTTTCATAAAAAGAGAGTGGACGGCGAGAGTGGACACTTGCCAGGCGCAACTGTAAGGCTCTTTAAAAGGTGAAACCATGTACCGAAACTCAGCAGTGCATTACTTTGGTTACACTTCATTTGAATGGTCCCCTGTTGATGCTAAGCAGGCGCTCAGGTGAAATGTTAAATGTAATGAGTTAAAGGAATTTCATTCAATTAAGTCTTAAACCTATCCTTAACCCAGAATTTAAATCAGATCCTAAAACATAAGTTCCCACACTTGATAGGACAAAGAGTTTCATATGATTCATATGTTACCAGTTGAAGACATTTTGAACTACCAACGGCAAAATAGCAAGAAATTACAGGTGAGTTCCATAGGTCTTGTGTTGTGATGCAGGTGTAAGTGTTGTAACATTTAAGCTGGCTCTCCTCAGTGATTACCAGGAGCAAATCTAGACACATTTTTTACTTAAACTCTAAAATAAACCAGAGAGCAATAAAACAGTAATTTAGTTGTTCACTTTATCATGTGGTTTCTGGCACTGTTGAGGGGTTATAGTTTCTTAGCTAGTTTTAAAAAAATAATTGATTTCGTAATTTACTATACCAAGTTTCCATCACTTATTTAGTTTTTTTTCCAAACATCAGTCATTGTTTTCATTCATTTATGGTTACTTCTTGAATTATGACACTTTTTATGCACCTATATATGCACACATGGGTCACAAATAACCCGCATTCATTTCATATCTAAAATTAAGCAAGAATCAGAATTTCTTTGCAGTATTGTTTGAAATCAGTTTGATTCATCATTTAATTTCAAAATGTATCATTATATTTTCAGCTTTTAACAAACAGCAATAATTATGTTCATTCCACTAATGGCTACTCCATGAATGGGAATATATTTGGTGAAACAAGACCTTGGTTGAACACTCAAAGTGTTTGTGATTTCAATAATGAATATTATTAGAACCATTTTAATACAAACAACAACAACAAAAAAATTCTAATACTAATCTGACTAAACCAGTAACTATAGTTAGCAACGGAGAACTGGATTATTAACTTTCAAACTGTGAGGAATATATAGAGAATAGAGAACATAGAGAATGCGCCTAGACAGCTGTCTCAGTGCTTACATGAATCACAAATGACCACAGTCACTTTATGGTCCTTGCACACAGGCCGTGTGCATTTGGAGCAGGACATGTACAATAATACACAATTATCTTCAATAATAACTATGTAATAATTCTGTAATATTATAACTGAAAATAAATACTTACATTAAGTAGCTCTGTAAACTTCAAAAATGTGTGTCAATAGTCAATGGTCAACAGTGGTTCGCATTAAATGTTTTCCTGACTGGAAACACTGGCAAATATTATAGTTCCTCAGAATTTCCATAGGGAATAAATATGGGTCACTTACACTACTACCTAATTAAGAAACGTTTACAACCTCACAGCATGAAATGGATTGATTTGAAAAGTTATCAGAGAGAAAACCATATCCATGCCTTAAAATACATTAGAAATGAATGGGGTTCACTTTCAACCTATGTCTGGAAAATAATGGAAAAATTAGGGTTCTATTATATTTCAGCTATACCTCTATAGCTCTAGCTCTAGTGTAGCTCTAAAGAATCTAACTCTAGACACAAAACAGGCCTTGGCTGTATCTGAGGTATGGGACAAATGATGTAAACAAGGTTTTTGTTCAAACCCTTGTTTTAAGGGAGGACAGTTATCGCTTAATGTTAATTTGCAAGGTTTTTTCTTCAGCTTTTTAGCCATGGGTCTCTTACTCACGAGTGTTCTGACACTGAAAACACTAGAGACCTATTAAGTGCACCCATAAATTAGATTTAGTAGGCCTGAAAACGAAAAAAAGAAAAGATTACTGACTGTAGGCCGACACATGTGCTCTACAAGGGAGTTAACAAGGTAGGCAACAGCTATTACTTATTGTAACAAGGGTCCAAGACGATGCTGGAGCCTATCGCAGCACTCATGGTCTGAAAGGAAGAGACAAAACCCTGGACCTCATCAACCATCACAGTCCAAACACAGACAAACACAGACATGCACACACACACAGAGGGGCGACTCAGCATCTCAAGTTTACCCACACAGACCCAGGGGAACATACTATACACAGAAAAGACCTTCTCGCTGTGAGTCGAGGGGACAGAAACTAGTTCCATTTATCCAGTTACACATGGTCAGGTTAATCTTGATGGATTCGTACTTTTTTTTTAGAATATTTTTTACTTCTATTGAAATATATTTGAGAGGAAAATAATCTTTTTTATTTGTTCCATTACACTTTAGTCAAGAATATGCAGCTTAGCTTTCTTATGTTTAATTTTATTTACAATATGTGATGCTCTGTAATTAGGCACCCAAATTGTTTATCATTTCATTTTAGCCCAAGAAGGAAGAGAGAGGAATAGGACACAACACACTTAAAAACTGAAAGATGCTGAATGCTATTCTGCTGCCGTTCTATAAGGTTCTATGCACCTCTGTAGCTTTTTGACCTTATGTTCTTGTACTTCTTCACATGCCATGTTTTGGAAAGGCATTCTGAGTCATTAATTCCCAGGACTAGTAACATTAATACTTGAGTATGCCACTTTTCCTGCCCTCTATCCCCCTCTGCAAGTAAGCAAGCGGGCCAGCTTCTGTGGAGGGAGTGTGTGGTCCTACTTGGCGCTCAGTTAAGGCACATGTTCTATCTATTCCCTCCGTGCTTGGCTTTCTGTGGACACACAAGGCTGAATCACCTGCAAGACTTATTCCAACACTGGTTACTGGTGATAGTCTGTCTCCCCCCAGCTCAGTTTAGTCTTCTGTGCATAAGGACTTGGTTCTGCTTTCCTCAAAAGGACAGGCACCTTACTTTATCCGAGCTTAAGGCTTTTAGTAAGTCAGGCCTAAAATTGCCTCCTCATTTTCCTTTAACTTCGACCTACAGAATCCTTTTATTGTTTGCAATAAGAGGAAACTTTTATTGGGATATTTTTTACAGCACACTTTTACAGCATTTTTTTTCCTGGGCTGTGCAGAGCTTGTCTCAGCACTGATCTGGGACTGGTGTCATCCATTACAAATGAAACTGCCAAGAAGACGAAAGGTGATTGTAAAAGGGCAGTCCTGTAGCAGCGCTGTGTTTCCAGACAAGTGTATAGCTGAAGCGATTCTTATTGTGCCATTATGTTCAGCTTCCTGCAGGTTGTTTTGATAGAATGTGGGCACCTAGGTGTCCCAGAGAACCATGAAGAAAAGTGAAGTGGGACTCCAGCTGGAAATTGAAATATATAGCATCATATTACAAATACCTACTTTATAGTATTTTGGTTATTATTATTCTTATATTGTTATTATTATAGTAGTAGTAGCAGTAGTAGTAGTAGTAGTAGTAGTAGTAGTAGTAGTAGTAGTAGTAGTAGTAGTAGTAGTAGTGGTACTAGAAGTTGTAATAGTAGTATTAATCATTTTTATTTATGTATATATTTTACACCATTTAAAGATGCTCTCTTTTCCCAGCAGAGAACAACAGAGATCTGAAAAACAGTTTTAAGGGTCATTCCACAAAATCTAAATTTTATTCTCCATTTTTTAAATATCTCTGGAAAGAAGACATTCTAAAATGACAATACATTTTATGGTGCCATCTCAGGCTATTTATTTTATTTATGTAATTAATACTCATAAGCACCCACATTGCAAAACATGGGTGTCAGCTCAATGATACACACAAGATAACTTTAAAAAGGTTAGCAATATATCTAAATAAAACTGTGTGACTACAGTGAAACCTAATCAATGTCACTCCTGTTACTAAGATGTCAAACCTGTTACTCTGGAAATGTAACAGGACTGACAGTAACAGGGTTGACGATTTCAAACTAATTTGCCCCTAGTTAGCATTAGCTTAAGGTCACAAGAGCAGATGTCTTACAATTTGAAAGGACATTACTAATAGATATGGTAAATATCAAGGTACAAATAATAGTATTTTAATTAATATGTAAAAAATGTGTCAACTGGAATAACGCGGTATGATGTCCCCACCCCCAACAATCTCATAAAACAAGAAAATTCTACGTTATAGAAGAGAGAAACTTACTTGTCTTATGTAACTTTCTGTAAATGATGTCACTGCTGGAATGTACCATTATTTTACAGGGTTTTTCTCTGTGTCAGTAACAGGGTTGACTTGAAATCAGGCGACACTGATAAAAGGAATTAAATTTTATAGAGATGACATATGTTCATGCTGAAAACATTGCTTAACAATGAGATTACTTTTAGAAAAATATACAAATGTGAAAATTTTATAATTTTTCCAAATTTACTATTAAGAAGACCTGCTGAAAAATAACTTTCATAGTGAGGGACAGGCCAAAGTCCCTGCCTTATCAACATAAAGACAATTTTAGCCATGGACAATAATATTTAATTGAATTAATTTTGAGGTAGTATTCACAGAAGACATGCTAATGTTATGTTTTGAAATTATGCATGGATCTGGTATTATGGTAATTTTATGACAGATTATTTATCTGGGACGCAAAATGTACAGAATCCACGGAATGAGCCTTAGATACTTCATAAAGACACTATATCTCTCTCTCGCCACATCTCTTGTCTCTGTTGCTCCTCGTTTCCTCAACTTTATTACTGTACAAGTTTAAATAGTTGAGAAAAATGACTTCATCTAAGCCAGTTAAGAAATTATCACTCATAATACACTATACACCTTTCTTACCCAGCAGCAAGGCCTGCGAGTGGAACAGTACTCAATCTTCATCCTTCTCATGCATGCAAAGACACAAAAAGCTACTTATGTATATCAAATGACTTCAGCAGGCTCCCAGCATGCACACATCAGCAATTCACACTCACTTTCTCCACAGCCTTTTAAAGGGGCCAGACTCTATATTATGTATTTCTTAGTTTAATGCACCTTAAGAGATTTGTATTGTCATATGCATTTTATTGTATACATTTCATTTTTTGTTTCTTTCTTTTAGGTTTTGGAGCAGAAAAATAAAACACCGCACTGAACCCAAATAAACATTTCTAATTCAAATATTAAAAACACCCTTTAATTATGCTTTCTCTGTACTGACACATGCAGTTGGTCAGTGTTATTTAGGACATTATTTAAAATATGTTCAGAAAAGTATTTGTAGCGATTAAGTCTTCATATCTTACAAGAAGAATGTAACCCTCACCTATTGTACGGTCCAGGCAGCAGTCTGTGTATTTTGAAACTTTCATACTTCTGCAAACTCTCCTTTTTAAAACTAGTTTTTATTTCCATGGGCCTTTCAAAGAATGTTCATGCCATTGTTTCATTTGTAAATCATTTATTATCTCCAGGGTCTGTCTCTAATAGCCCAAGCAGTCATAAAACATCTCAAAGATGCTGAACTAAAATTTCTAAAAAAAGAATCCCAGTCTGAAGCATCTATTTTAGAATATGTCGAGAAGGTCAATGCCATGTACTCTACAGTGTAAAAAAACACACCTCTCTCCTAACAGCCCGATTCTAAATATAGCTTTCTGTTCTCTTTCTTGTAGTGCACAAATTGAACATCTTAACCTCTCCAAGTGTTGTCACTAGCATTCGACACTTTGAATTGCAGGCTCTTAAAAAGCTTGTGTTGATTTGCGGCGTTACTGATTCTGCTTCCCCTCGCCACACTTCTTTTCATAAGGCACAATAAAATTCCTCTGACAGCGAGTGTCTGGTGAACACTGGAGCTCAGGGTAAAACAGAAAATCTCCTGTCAGCAGAAAACTCTCATCATCTCCAAACTGACGAGCACCTTTGCTGCATTCAGGTTTTTTTTTTTATACTGTAGGAATAAAACTTGTGAAGTGGAGGGGCCATTTCCAGAGCTCTCTGCTGACCTTGCAGATCTAACCCAGCTCTGTGCATAGTATTGTATTGGTTTTAATTAAATTCAGTTCCTCGTTTTCTCCAGCTGCCCCACAGTCGATGTCTCCGGAGCTGGTGGGAGATGGGGTGTGATTAATTACCGAAGAGAGAGAGAGAGAGCGCGCGAGGGAGAGGAGGTGCTAAGCCAGGTGCCACAGGAGCTCAGGATGGAGCGAGACACAAAGTCAGCAGGCAATGTGGTGGAAAATCAAAGCGGAATAATACTTCCCCTTCTCCGTCGTTTACTCACGCTCTCTGTGTTTAAGAGCCACGGACTTCCTTTGCGTTGGCAAAGCCGGCTTATTTCAAATCCATCAGAAGATTGTTGAAGATAGGGGGAAATTACTTCCATGTGCCCTTTTAGCAGGTTAGCTCGACTTTATTCAAATATCGCAAGGATCTGGTGAGAAGATTAAGGTTCGCATGGGCTGCCACTTTTTGACAGTGCTGTGCTGATAGAGAATCATTTGATTAAAACTTTGCAGGAAAATAAAATGAATGAACAATGCTGAGATGGGAGCACTCTTAACAATAAAAGGTATTCGGAGGGATGCCACAGAAGCATCACATTTGGTTTCCCGCGGAACCCCCTCATGGATTATTCTTTGAAGAATGTGTGAGCGTGAAGAACTTTCAAGTCTGGATTCCCAGACAAGGATTAAACCTAATCTTCTAAATTTCAGTGTCAATACAGAAACTACCATTCGAAATTCTCTTTATTGTAGGCTTAGGCCTAATCTGGACCTGAGAAAGCCAGAAGTAACTTCCACAATGTCAAGGTTCTGTACCAATAGTTTTCTTAAAATCCATTTGGGAAGCTTTACTAAAGAGTGTAGGTCCCTGAAAATAGACACAACTTCTTTAAGAAGTCGTGGTCAGTCCTACTTAGACATGCCTCCCTGGGAGGAAGCTTGCTGGGATTTTGGTTTAGTGGAGAGTGAACAAAAACAAATTCCAAAAAAATGTATGAGGCAATAAAAGTGAGCTGAATAATGTATAAAACCTTGCCCAACAGTCAAGGAGAGCGCTCCCTGTAGATTTATGTACGTAATTGAAAACATAGTGGACACACTTTACCCTTGACTTTTGAGAGCAGCAAGAGCAGAACTTTGGAGAGGATGGAGCCTTGTCCTGTAAACACCACATGATTAAACCTTATTTTCATGAATTGTTAAAACCACACGAGACTGTTTGAAGAGGGTAGTGTGTTGAGCACACTCTATCTTGACAGCTATTCTTCTCCTCTGTTCTGATCCTTAAAATACATCTTTTATCCTAAAAGGGAAGCTGTCACCACTGCTGTAGTGGCTTCAAATGGAGTACAAAGCCACAAGCATGTATTATGATGATAATGAGGTAAACTCTTAAACCTGCACTTCCACTTTTGCGTGAGCCAGCGGCGCTGCATGAGGTCCAGCATCCAGAGAAACACACTGTGGTCCAATGAGAGGTCAGCCGCATGCTGCAGGAGCCGCAGCCCAGTGGAACTAAACAGCCCTTTCTCAGTATTCTGACGCCAGACTCTCAGTACTCAGGGGTACAAGCAGCAACATTCTGGTCCATTCTGTCGACTCCACAGGGTGAAAAACCCAACTTCAGGAAGCTTTATGCTTTATTCATCATAACTTTTTTACATTCCTTTCTCACATACAGATTCATAAACTGTCTGGACTCCAGCTCCACAGTTTCATTTATTTAAATTAAGTTTATTCATTTCATATTTTCAGCTGACAAAACAGCACCTACATTAAAGGAAAGTAAGGATTCATATGGGATTTGATGTTTGTAACAATTCCAATTTAATGTATTTTATTTTATACTGATTCCATATGGTTTACATTTCCCCTACCGCCATTCTTTCTGAATTATGTTAATGTTGCATGACTCTGTCATCATTACTCCAGTTAACAGTCCTCATACTTTCATGTTCAAAACTGAACCACCACTAAGCTACAGTGTGATTGCTAATTTAACCGACTATACATAAAAAGCCATTGCAGCTGGACCAGAGTGCCTCAGCCTAAAGCTTTACGAGTTGAAGAAATAATTCAGTTAATAATAAAAAATATATTTTGTTTGCATTTTACAAGCAAAATCCATTCATTGCCCTCATATATACTCCTGTTTATTAATGTATCACATTTAAATCATGGCTATGTCACATTAAACAGTGTGTTTCTTTATATCATAACAAGAACCTAAATGTGGAGTTTCATCTCTTGCAGAGATTGCATACACAGTGGGCAGTTAGTTTATGCCTGTGGCTCCAGGTTTATAGGCTTTGAATTAAAACTGTCATTCATGGCATAAGACATACAATATTAAACCGCACTTAGCTCAGACCTCGCAATGTGATTAACTGAGAGGCATTCCAGGAGTGCCAGTACATTATACTGCCAAACTGCGGACACCTGACTAGAACATAGGCGGACACCTCTATAAAAGCTTGTTTGACACCATATCTCCAGGGGATGCCCCCACCCACCCCTCTGCAGCTATAACAGTCTCCAATCTTCTGGCTTTTGGCAAGATTTTGGAGTCTGTGGGATCTTATGCCCATTCAATCAAAAAAGAATTTGTGGGGTCAAGCATTGATGTTGATGTTCTGGCTCACAGTTGACGTTCCAATTTATCGCAACAGTGTTCAACTGGGGTGAAGTCAGGGCTCTCAGCAGACCACTGGATGTCCTCAACCAAAGTTTACCATTGGCACTTTGCACTACGTGGCTTTTTGCTGGCATCACGCAAGCCCAGATTTGTCCATTGGAAGGCCAAGAAGTAAAGTGATTCATCTCTCCAGAGGTCACATTTCCACTGCTCCAGACTCCAGTGGCAGCATGCTTTACAACATTCCAGATGACACTTGACATTTTGCACAGAGATCTTAGGCTTGTTTGCAGCCGCTCAGCCACGGAAACCTATTTCATGAAGCTCCTCACGCACCGTTCTTGTGATGATGTTTCTTCCAGAAGAGATTTTGGCACTCAGAAGTGCAGCAACCGAGGATAGCCACTACAGCCTTTGCACTTTGCTACCACACTCTGAGAGTGTTTTCTACTGTTGTGTGAATGAGCTTTTGTTGCCCCTAGATGTTTCCATTTCACAGTAATTGGTCTTAGAAGAAAAGACATTTCACAAACTGGCAAAAGGGGCATCCAATGATCCAACGAAAGTGACACATTGAAAGTCACTGAGCTCCTTGTTGCAACTAATTCTACTTGAGACACCGACATGCTGAACAGTATTTAGCATGTAACTCACGTTACATGAGAATGTATATATTAATAATTGATGTTTGCCACCAAGCGTGTCAGCCAGAATGTTACTAGGTGCTATTTTAAACCTGATCAACCTTGTCTATGCAGACTGCCAATTTGAGGCTGAATTGGAGACAGCAGCAGATGGCGCCCAGAGCCTGTCAGCTTCTTCAACCAGCAAAAAAATGCTCATCACTAAAGAGACTTTTCAAGTCAGGAAGACAAATTAAGGGTTTTATTTTGGTTTTTTTCTTTTAACCATGATTGTACCACCACATCATAATATATTGATATAGATTTGGGCAGAATCAGACCACCCACCCTAACTGCTCTGTGGACAGAGCTCCAAATGGCTTGGAGTGAAATGGCCTTCTCCTTATCTGGCTTATTTGATTTTAAACTGTTTGTTATTTGTCTTTGGTCATTTTGCCGAGATGTAATGGCAGCAGAGAGGTTAAATTGTCCTGTCTCTTCAAATTTGCAGAAATAAGTCATCTACTTGCAAAATAGTACCATCCCACTGGCTCTCTCAGACATCATCTCCAGGGTAATACCCCTTCAGATTGGAAACGGATAGAATATGAGTTGAGCAAACAGACTTCTATGACAAAATGTTTACAGATCAAATATTACTTGCATCTCACTGCGCTCTTGTCACTAAAGGTTAGAGAGCATTGATGACACATGTGCATTTCCCTGTGTTTAACTTGGGCGCCAAGGTCCGTCTGGATTTGTAAAAAATAAATAAATGACCACGTTGTCACTTTCAAGTGAAAAACCTCAAATCCCGTGTGCTCAGTCCTAGCTGGAAACTTCCTACCCTCACTGGGATCCAGGCCACATTATCACACACCGCAGGATCAGGATGTCATTTTGGAGTTCAAAGTGGCACTCAAAACTGCCTTCCCCCTCAAAACTGCACAGTGATGGCAGGCTCTGGCAAGGACCTGATCCCTGCAGATTCAGCAACAGCCTCTTTCCCAAAGTTCTTGACATACAGACAGCAATCCGAGTGGAAATGTTCACGATCAACTTGTGAAGAGGAAGAAATTATGAAAAAGCTTTCATTTATTCATTTAACCTGGTGTTGAACTGCCTTATTCTTGTAATGAGTATTGAGCAACTGAATAAATTAGCTAACGTAGGAGGAAAAAGACCTGAAAACAAATACACTAATTCCCCAAAATAAAATACACAGTTCATGTGTAACTCGAACAACCCATTACCTTGTCGACTTTTTAAAAATGGAAATTTTCTGCAAGTTTGTGCAATGGTGGGCGAACAAAAATAGAGCTGGTTTTAAACTGCTAATATGTCTTTTCACATGTTTACTCACATGTGCAGTTACTCTCTCACTGTACTGAGAAACAAAGATGTTGGAATGTGCTGTGGGGGTCGCTGCTGCTAATACTCCCAAAATAAATGGTTTCTCATCTACATGCCCCGTTAGGGCTGCCTTGCTAAATACATTGGTAGGGCTGACTACCACGTGGATCTACTTGACTAGCAGATCAGTCCAATGTATATAGAAAAATACGTTTTATTCAGGCTTCTTAGTGGCCTGGGGTATATAGATATAATACTGCTTTTGTTATGGTATGCTCTTGGCTGGGCTAGACAGTGTGTTTTTTTTTTCTTGTGGATGGACATAACGGTTCTCAAATTAGTCTTCAGGGACCCTCAGAAACTCATATTTTTTGTACATTTGGATAGAGCAAACTGTGAACCATCTGTTCTCCATTTTGTTTTCGACAAAACCAGCTCTGATTAATTTTACCGTGATCATTTTCCAACCTAGCTTCATGCCTTAGAGCTCAATCTTATGTGGGGGTAGAGCCATATCGCCCCTTCATGGTTAAGACTGGACACCCTTGCCTGAAATAATCAGACTGTTTATGTTAACCTTTACAAGTATGTAGGTTATGCTGATTATGTGGATGTACATAAATGCACTTATGAAACACAAACAATAGAAAATTACCTTTTTTTTAATAACTATATACAGACCCCATTGTCTAGGGAGTGAATGGTACATGTTGAATATTTGACATCTTAACACACCACAGGAAACCCCAACATTTTTAAAATGAGGCTTTTATAATGTGAGGACTGAAGACAGAAGCCAGGCCAATTCCAAAGACAAAACAGTCTAAAAAACACCATAGCACTTATAGACACCTTAAACCAATTTACGTTTATTTTCCTTTGAGGCTTTCAGGGGGTCCACACGGTCAGTTAGAAGCTACTAGACCACTGTATTTAATGGTGACTTTAACATTATGAGGAGGTTCTTAAAAGGTTCTACAAAGACATGACTGACAATTAGCATCATTTCTAAAAGTGGTTCTTGATAGACCTATTAATTTGGTTTGTGGCCCAAAAGAGGTTCGTCTACAGAATTGCTCCAAATATTAGTTTTGGTATCTTTTTTTAAGACCTTCTCTATGATGATGTAGCTTAACCTGATGGTTAATATTCCTGTTTTCCTGTGATTATCTGGTGCACCCAACACGATATGTTTTTAAGAAATCTGGTTGACTCATGCTTGCTTTAAACTTATTAAAGGAACGGTTCCACTTAGACATGTGAGATCTCTATCAGTTCACAATGAGCTATTTGTTGTTATGTCAAGTTGATAGCTGTGGTGTTGAGCCAGGAGCAGCAAATGGCTTTTATATTCAGTCTGTATTTAGGCCCACAGAGTTGTGCTTAAAGATGCTGTATGCACACAGTGCCCTCCCAGATATGCTGGTAGAATACCATTTCAGAGGCACTGCCCTTTGGGAAGTAGTTCAAGCCACTACTCACAAAACAGAGATCAATATTTAAGAACAACTGAGTAGTTGCAGCAGTTATTACCGAGTTCCAGCCATTAATGTACTTTGCCCGAGTTCATATTTATTTGTTATCCAGAACAAATGAGTCATTAAAATGAGAAAAATCGGAAGGCTTGTTTTTGCTAGTATGTAGCCTCTGGCTCTGTACTCAGGCGCACAGGGTTTAAAATGAACAATGGCTAAGTAATTAAATTATACAACTTTCCCTGGCCTTTAACGCAGAAGCTGCTGGTTGCTGCTTGTGTTCAGTCTTGCCTTTAGTTAGTGGAATGCCTGCTCAGTGGGGCTCAAGTTGGAGGACTGATTCAGTCCACTTTCTGGCCCAGAAAATTCCAAAAACACAATATTCTACTGCTTTGAGGCATTATATTGCTTATGAGCTTCTGTACATTTCAGAGTTCACCACTGAGAGCAGCATCACCCGTAATGTAATGTTCCTTTCACATGTATCTGTATATGCTGTAATAAAGAGTAAGGTAAGATGAGCCAGTTGATATGTTGACCCACCCCCTATAATGAGCCAGTGGTGGAAATTACCCCACCATGAAGTTCTGACCTCCAGCCTCTTAAGTTTTACATGGAATTTTAATCAAGTGTTAGACATCTGGATGGTTAACCAAGCCATATGACCCAATTGCAGCTCAACACCCCTTGAAGAGAAGGGGAGAGCATCCACTGATGTCAAGGATGGAAAATCCCCAAGGTCAGTGGCAAAAGGCACGAAGACTGACAGGTCGACACTGCAGAGATACATAAAAAGATGGAGGTAAAAGAAGAAAAAGAACATAGGGCACAAAAAAGGTCTGAAATTGTATGAAGACATAAATACTGACTGTTACACCCAAAAAAGCAGGCAGCTGAAGGGCTGATGAACAGAGGAAAGATGAACAGAGAGGGAAATTGAAAGTACCATCAAAGAAGTGGAGAGCAGAATAAGACAAAAATCACAGTGTTCAGCAACTCCGAGGAGAGTGGTGTACCCATCCCATTTAATAACACCTCTGAGCATGAGAGCTGTAATGAAGGAAGTGAACCAGTAACCTCAGACCTGTTGGTTGGAAACTTTTTTGACCAGATTTTTGTTTACATTGTCCTCACAACCAAGCCAATGAAATGGTCATCTTCACACTTAGATGGAAGTTTACAGGAAACTTTGCATCCAAAGGTAGATGCTTGTATTGTCTTGGCTGCGAGGACAATGAAGTGAGTGCAGGATGTTTCAGAAGAATCTGGAGGGTACTGGTAGTAAGAAGCCATCGCATTGTAATAATTAGATGAAGCATCTTTCCCACTGAGTCTTAGCTGAAGAAAAAAATTCAACCTCAAAAACTTGAAGGAACTGCAAGGAGGCAACAACGCTTCAAATTTTCCTTCAAATTTAATGACTGAAATATTGAACAGGTGATTTGATTGTACAGTGACCTGGAGATGAACTGGCAGTTTGTTTCAAAAGGATGTTGTGAAACCGAATGTTAAAAACCTCAGATGATATCCAACTGAGCCACAGGCACAGGAGCACTTTCTGAAAAAGTCATTTTTTTAGGCTGTTGCATTCTGATCACTTCATTTGATATGAAAGAAGGTACTTATTTTCATTCTACTTCAGTCTCACTTTTCCTTACCTCGAGGACAACATAACTAAACACTGGCTCATCTTACCCATCTCACACTTTTCCCAGATGGTTTGCTTTGGCTCAGGAGTTGATCCTCATTTCTCCACATATTCCCCTCCAGAACAAAGGTTAAGCTTTCTCTGCCCACGAAAGGTTGACCCAGAACTCTTTAATATATTTCTTAGAAAACTGCTGCATTTGCAGTCATAAATCTTTCCGTTTGTAAGGGTTATTTTGACTGTGTGTTGCTGGTGTATTTCACTTCCCATTCATTTCACTGACCTTTAAATATTTTGATTAATTGGATATAATATCTTCAATTTCTTGAGATACTTGTTATAAGTTCTACATATTTCTCTACTTGTTTGAGCAGGATTTATCCTGTCTAAGAGGTTTTCATTTTATTCCTATTCAGCATTTTTACATTCCTGTTTACCATCTCAACTGTATGTTAGTTTAATAAAGGCATTCGTTTCATACTCGCCCCTTCTTATGTAGCTCCACATTGCTGATGTTGCATGTTGATGTAAATATTAAACGCCTGTCAGAAAAAAAACCTGTGCCTTCATTCTGTTCTTGAGGTTTACCAGTGGTTTGCATCTTTGCATCTGCACTCATGTTAACTTATTCTTGACCATGTCAAAGTCTTTGGTATCTGCAAGTGTTTTTCTTGTCTGTTCAGCAGTTTTACTTCACAAATGAAAGGATTTTCCTGTCATCTACTGCTGTGATCAGCCAGAATTTTTGCTAGAGCTAAGCTGGCCAGTTCCATCCTCCTTTTTAACAATGTACCATCTGTTTGATTCTTACACATCTAACGTTTTGGCTTCGCTGTGATTTATTGTGATTCTCAACCTCCTGCTTTACTGATATCGAGCAACTACAGCAGTAGACTCATGCCACCACAAATAAAAATCACCCCCCAGGCCTTTCGTTAGCTTAATGATCCAACCACACACAGCTGGCCAAAAACAACAGAGTGGCCAGCGGTTAGATCATTAGAAAACGGTACTGTCCCTACGAACAAACAACATAAATATACTCTCAGAGCTACAGTATGGTTCCTTGAGGGTACCACCCCAGTGACAGCTTTTGTACCCTTAAAGGTAGATTTGCCTGCATGATCTTCTGACGTAGCATATATGTATAAAAGGCTTGAGATTCCTATGTGGTCATTCATTATTGATGTTAAAAGCATTAAATCCCCAGAGTTGAATCCCAAATGAAGCTGACATTCTGAATGTTAACGTTAACCTAAAGTGTTCCCTTATATCTGGCATAGCTAGCACAAAAAAACAGCATCACCGTCCATTGACTTACGGCTTTTGCTGTTCATAAGCCCTGCGCATGACGTAGTGTTTTATCGTCATGTCATTTCTGGTGCTCATGAGCTTGCATTAGCTTATCACAGTACTCTAATGACTTTGGGCTTATCTGAAGACTGCCACTACCACTCCTATGCAAGAGTAATTACCTGTGGAAAACCAATTAACTTTGCATTGTAATAGACCCCAGATTACAGACATAATTAATTTTCAATTATAAACAAGCACCAACAAAACGATTATAGCACGACTACCTCAGGAACCAGGTCCATTTCTGTGTCAAGTAAATATTTGGCGTACATGCATCATCTTGAAGTGTGGCCATTATTGAAATGGAGAGGAGAAAGAAAAAAAAGGCTCAGTTTGTCAGGTTTTACTTTCATGTTTAATTGTCTTTGATCAGGTTTATTATTTGCAGTCGTCCAAACAGTTGCCAAAAGAAATTGAATGAATTATATACATCCAAACATCTATACATGGACCTGCAATCTGGAAGCTTGTAGCATCAGCCCCTGGTTTCTTTTTAAAAAAGTAAAACATGGAGGGTGTGTAGGGAGCTAGTATTCATTCATTGCTATGAGTTGTTGGTGCTTTGAGTGGACGTGTACAGGGGCAGGCCTGTGGTGTCCTGGCGGGAGGAGCGGCGGGGGCCAGACACGGGCACCTCCAGCAGGGCCTGGATCGTGGTGGCAATGCGGCTCAGGCCCTCTTCTTCCAGGATTAGTTGAGCTGGACACAGTGAGTCCTGGTGGAGTTTGGAGGACACATTAGATTAGTATGCAGAAACAAGCAACCCACGATGAACGACCACGGCCAGTTCTCATGCACATGCACACTAATAAGCAGAAGGGAACTCTGGCATAGCTTTGCATTGCAGGGGTTCTGTTTGTAATTCTCAGATGCAGTCCCAAGGACCCCTGCAGACTGTTCACTCCTCGCTGGCTTGACTTGATTTAGCTGTGTTATCTGAATCCATAGCCAATTACATAAGCTTGAAATCTGATTTTTAAACCAAAATCGGACCAGAAAAATAAATTTTTATAATGATCCCTGTCTGAAAATACATGCTATACTAATTATAAGAGAAAAAATTCAAATGTTTTTTTACAAAAAATACATATCTGAATGTATGTCTTTTGGACCATTTCGTCTTGCCCATCTTTAAATGTATATAAAGGTCTAATGGTATATGAAAAAAGAAAAAAAAAAGATACTAAAACAGTCTTCTTAGGTTTTGTTGGTACATCGATGATGTGCACCTTGAAACATATTCAAATTGCTACTGAAGAAGTGATTTAGTCTGAACATTCGCCCCCTTCTTACCTCAATTTGACATTCCCTTCACGCAAGCTACAAGTTGGGGTGGGGCTACGTACATTATTCACTTTGTTATTTCTCACTAAAAATAGCTTTGCTCAGTAATAATCTATGATTATCACGTCGTTTCTCAGTGACAATGCATGATTCTTCGCTAACTACACCCTGTCATTCCCAGCCCTCAAAGCCCTCAACTCCCAGTAACTCACTCATCTCCCAGTTTATATCTACATCTACTTGCATTGTAACAATTTACAGTGTTCTGACCATGTGAGGGTTCTGGTCTGTTTTTCTAATTTGAAAAGTGCCATAACCCTCAGTAGTAAATAAAAATGTTCCAAACTAAAATCACATACTTTTGTCCTGTGCTCCCCTTCTCTCACCTTTGAGATCCACTTTCCTGGGGTTTTCAGTTCCAATCTAGCACACTGCATCCTCTTTTCCTCCTTATTTAACACTGCAGGCTATCACAGAGTGCGGAAGAACTTCTTTAACCGGAGCACACTGTGGCTGCAGCTAGACTTCTCAGGAAGGCAGATCTTCCATATGCAATATGTATTGCAATAATGAATGTACTACTAATGATGTACTGTTTTGTTACACTATTCATTTAGGGTGATTAGGGCTGTAACGATATACGATACAAAACCGAAATCGCTACACTCATGTCCATGAACCCGCATTGCGGTGTGAGGAGGGTGAATCTCGACACAGACTCACCCCTTCCAACTCTTTCCTGTATACAGTTCTCGCTCAGAAATATACGTTTTCCGCCATAATAGGAGGGTTTTCACGTCAATTTCTTTTCTTTAACCAATAGCTGAGAGTCTAAGGGTTTCAAAGAGCCCTCCCAAAAGTTTACTAATGGTGCTTTTCCACTGCCCCCAGTACACCCTCGCATTCAGGAGTAGAACCTCCGCTCCTCCCGGTACACCCTCGCGGTCGGGAGTAGAACCTCTGCTAACCCCCGGTACACCCTCGCGTTCGGGAGTACATACGCCGCTTCCATCCCCACCCCCTGTTACACACTCAATTTCACTAGTAGATTCGGGGAGCAGCGGACGAATTTCTTAAGTTTATTCGAATAAAAATACATATCCGAATAATTTTCCCTTTTAACAAACACAAATACAGATCCAAATAGCAGCCGCTCTGGACACCCCTAATTTATATATAAAATGTGAAATCTCACCTGTTGTCTGTTTCAGCAGTTCTAGTCCATTCTGCATTGCCTCGTCGACATTCTGTCTTCTTAACTCAATATCCTCGTGAAGTGCCTGAATTGCCATAAGTAACATCTCAGTCAATCATGTACAGTTAATAATAATGATAAAATTCCCATGAAAAAGCACTAAACACACGAAATGCCAAAGATAATGATAATAAATAATAAAACAAATACAAATAAAATTTAACTGAAGAGAAAAGCCTGAAGAGGAGGAGTTCTGTTCTACCAATTGGTCCGCATGTAGTTTCTCCAGCACAGCCGGTGTGTAGTCCTGGACGGAGAGGTCACACAGCTTGCTGTGGACTTCATCTAACCAGTTCATGAGAGCAACCTCATCCTCCCCAAAGAGCCGGGCATTGGCCAGTGCCTTCTGCAGCAGCTCAGCTTTCCTGCGGCAGCATTCCTGCAGCTCGATGTAGTTTCTCTGAGTCATGTCTAGTTTTGCCTGGACCAACTCCTTCTCATCCACAGAGCTGACCATCCGCAGTGCCTGCCCCAGACTCATAGCCTTATACAAGCTCTTACTGTGGCCTAGAATCTCCTCCTCTAAGGCCTGATTACCATAGGTGGCATACAAAGTGGAGGGTTGGAGATGATTGTACCAACATAAAGAGAATGGAACAATAACAATAATGAAAAACATGAAGGGCATAAAGAACAAATGAGACAATAACAGAAAGGTATGTCAAAATAATCTGTGGATGGGTCTTAACATAAAATGAAACAAAGCAGGTGGTGCCTGAAAGTACTACATGTATTTACCTTATGCTGGGTGATCTGCTCTTCGAGCTTGGAGGTCTGGGTGCCAATGGGCTCTGAGCTGGACAGACATTTTTCTGTAGCTGTGAGCCACTCAACCAGTGGCTCTAGGGTCTCATGGAACTGCTGGGCCACCACCAAAATGCTCTCCAGCTGCTTGTGTCTGCCAGGAAAGAGGTATAACAGCCCAATGCGTAATTTGAGATTAACACTGTGTCTGGCAAACTGACATAAAGTATAACAACATGGTCTCCATCCAGGAAAATATGTATCCTGAGATAATCAAAGTATTGTGCAAGAAGTATTTTGATATTTATATAATCTAGATAAAAAAGTACTACTGAACACATTTTTTATATGAGAGATAGATAAAATCATCATTAAGCAGAACTATATTAGCTTTACCTGTTCTCTGCTTTCCTAAGCAGAGTGTCCCACCTCTGGCCCAGACATTCAATCTCTCTTCCAATCTTCTCCTTATCCACAGAGTCAGCCAGCTCTGTCACCTTAACCCCCTCCTTTTTAATAAGTTCCACCGTAGGCCTGCGGTCATCCAACAGCCTCTGCAAGAGCTGGCCACAGCAAAACACAGAGAAAAAACATACAAGGAACAGGGAAATGAAGTATTAATTTCACAGTTATAACCAACTGTATGCTTCTAAAAACATAATCTCTTGTTAAAGCTCCATGCACAAAACATAGTATAAAAATGCCATGATTAACTGACACTAATGGAAAGAATGGCAAACATCTTGCATATTTTAGTGGGAGCAGTCTTGAAGGGAAAAAAGCTTCAGTATGTACAAAACTGACTGCTTTTTGAAGTTCATACCCTCTGTTCTTGTATCTGTGCTTTGACAACTTTGAACTCTGCTGACGGGGGTTTCTGAGTAGCCACCAGCTCCTCTGTGTCTGTAAGCCAGCTCATCAGAGACTCAAGAGCATCTTGGAACCTGCCACAATGCAGCAGAGCTTCATGGAGCTGTGTTGACCTTTCTGCTACCTAAAAAAAATAGCATACACACAAATATATGTAATCATTCCTAATAAAAATGTCATTGGAGGTAAAAAAAAGAAAAAGTAAATAATGACTGAAGTACTTGTTTCAAAGCTGTTTGAGGCTAGTGAAGCTATGTTTGCTGTTAATACAACACCAGTTCACCTTTTTGTTGAGGGTGTTCCATCTGCTGTTGACCTCCTCCAGGTCTTGTTCAAGGTCCTTTGAGCTGGTGCCTTTATGAGCATTCTGAATAAGACCCTGGCCCAGACAGTTTAACTCCTGCAATTGTGTTTGCAGCGACTCAATGGTCTCTTTCTGGAAAACCTGCAGTCATTGGAAAATGTAGTAAGATATTACAAGGTCAGTGGAAATACTGAGGCAAATTTCATTAGAAACTGTGAACCTTTGGATGACACAGTAATTTTCAATGGTCTGCTGATCAGTGTATAAGTGAGGCAAGCATAAAGTTATAAAAACAACTGTTCTTGGAAAATGTGTCACTGGTTTTGTTTTGAAATATTTATTTCAGGATATGCCAGGATTTAACTACAACACAGTTTTCGCACTTAAAACCAATCACAATAACTCCAAAATAAGAAACTCCTCACATAAAGAGTTATTTAGTGTCTGAATGTGTCTCTCTCTGAATAACTAAATGTTGTTTATATACTTTTGCTCCATTTTATGTAACTTAATTCTTTGATTGCATGACTTTACAAGAAATTGAGCAAAGCATGCTCTCTAGAGTTTGTGGTTTAGATAGTGGCTGTTGCAGCACGTTAACATAGCTGGGTAGGATCACAGAAGCTTAGTCACTGACTGACAACTGCACCAAACTCAATACAGCTGGCTCATAATCAGATATAAAGGGCAGCACAATTTCCCCAGGAAATTCTAATCATATACGGCACATTCACCCAAAGAGATAATACCTGCTGACGGTAGGCCCGTCAGGATAAACAATAAATCAATTAATTGCACGATCATTAAAATGAGGTCGATCATTTTCCGGCCGCGATAATTTTCAATTGTTTGCTTTCTTTGTGTTTTCTTGGTCTCTACTGGCCCCTCCCGTTTCCTTAGGGTAATGAGGCATGAACTCTCTTGTGGGATAGCTTAATTGCAATCTGCATGGTGAGAAAATGCTAACTAGGTATGCATTTAAGCTGTGAATACCACTTATGCCACTGCATACGGCCATCTCACTTACAGGAAGGGAAGTTTTTTTTCTGGAGATCTTTTGGAAATTGACAAAATCTCTGAGTCTCATTTCTCCTCATTTATCCTCAGAAGCGTCCACAGAAGCAATATATGAGACGTGCTTTACTCTGCATCTCGCGGTCTGGTGCGTTGCAGAGCTAAAAAAGCTCTACGTTTGTAATACTGATAACAAAAAATAGCCAAGTAAAAGTATAATTAGGTGTAAATATATTTTATTTAAATGAGAAGAGTCTAAATTTATAGAAAGACATTTGGAAGTGCAGAGAGCCAGTCCGGTTTTGACATGCACTCAATGCTCGTGGCTTTTCTAGATGGGGAAACCACCAATCTCTGGGAAACTTCAGAGTTAAATAGGGCTTAATGAGAGCTTTACAAAGACCCCTTGTTTGCCATAATACCCCTGGCGAGCTAGAGTTATTAAAAGGAAGACAATCGCCTTGGATGAAAGTATAGGGACGCTAGAATGTTTAGCACAGCTGGACACATTGCTACTCCAGAGAGATCCTGCCTTAAACCACACAAAGTCAAGGTATACCGACTGTCTTACAATGTCTTCCACTCCCATGGTTATGTGATCTTTAGAAGTCAAGGT
>JBBMFX010000011.1:8056160-8073349 GCA_037832545.1 Rhabdalestes septentrionalis
TATGGTGTATATATATATATATATATATATATATATATATGTGCGTATGTGTGTGTATGTATTGTACAGTATATAATATGGTAGTCCAACACTGAAATGCAGTTGGGGCTTTTGTGTTTGCTTGGTATAGTGTCTGTTTTAAAATAGACTGGGCTTTGGAAACAGTGGTAAGAACATGCAAAGAAAGTTCAGAAACCTCCCACCACACTGCTGACCAAGCGCTAACAAAAGGAGCCTCCTTTTCCTGTTATGGGGCATCAGTAGATGCCATGTCCTCAGAGAGATGATTATACAATATAACACACACCCAGACATGGTGATCGGAACAAGATTTAAAATTGTCGAATGACTCACCCTGGCACTGTGTCTCCACAGAATTTGCCTATACGCCGAGAATTGTCCGTCTCGCCACCATTAAACAGTGCCACGTAATCGTAGCGACAGTACATGTCTGTCTCTAAGTCAAGTTTCTCAAACTTCACCTCAATCACCTGGGGTAAAGATTAAACAAACATTTACACACACACACACACACACACACACACACACACACACACACTCTCTCTCTCTCACACACACACACACACACACTGGTTTGGTTCTGGTGTTTGTTGTACTGCGTACAGCTGTGTTAGTTATTTAACTGTGTAAAGCTTTAAGTTGCCATAAATGGAAAAGGTGTAGCACCTGAAGACATAAAGAGTCTTTCATGCAACTTTTATGCAACTCTTTCACCCTCTATCTCTCCCTCTCTCCCTCTCTCGCTCCATAAACACACTGTTTCAATAGGGTCTCTCAGGCTCAGGCAACGCACACATACACACACATACACACCTACACATACACACCTACACATGCACACACACAAGCATGTATGTACATGTGTACGACCAAATACTCACTCACACTCACACAAACCAATAACCTGTACAATGTTCTCTTGACAAATCAGAGCTGCTGCAGAAAGCAAGTACAGAGGAGGCCAGGAATCAGTTTCACACAGTGTAAACGAAAAATGTGGAAAAAGCTCAGAAAGAGGTGTGAAGCGAAACTCGGCATGTTGACCATGTTGGTTGCCACGGTGATGTGCCAAGAGCAGCTGATGCCTGCTGGGTAATCAGATTCTGGCCAGTTCGGAGTCTTCACCGAACCCTCCGGTGTCGTCAGCCTGCCTCCACAGAACTGATTCTCTACAGATCGGGAGTGAGGGGGAGTGAGGGGGAGAGAGAAAGAGAGAAATAAAAAGAAAAATAAAGTATGAGAGAGAAAAAGAGAAAGAATATGAACAAAAGGAGACAAAAATGGTATGAGAGAGCATAAGAAAGAAAGTGATGGAAATAGTTCTGAAATATTCATTATATTCATTGTGGTTTAACCTGCTCTTCACTGATTATTCTTAGCCCATAAAATAATGCAATGTGTGTTTCGGGTTTGACAACTGAACACTAAAAAGATTAAAAAATACAAACTGCAGTACTGATGCTACAATACAAAAGAGCAACAAACAACATGTCCAACCATCCACATGTGGCTTTCCTCCACTGAAGAAGGCCAAGAATCCTCTTCCTCCTCTGCTGGAGTCGGACACCATTTCCAGCATCATGGTGTTGGACGTGGAGATGAGTGCTCCCGGCCGAAAGGTCCCGCAGAAGCGGCCCAGCTTCTGCACAGTGTACGAGTGACCATTATACACGTCCACATAGTCGTATCGACACGTGGGGTCAGCCTCCAGGTCAAAGATCCGGAACTGGATCATGACCACTTGGCCCTCTGGGACCTGCGGAAGTGGAAATGACTCAGGGCTTCCTCAAGACAAAATGGCAGAAAGGCTAGTGCTGTTTTTGAATCCTGCCCTGTGTTAAGGGCTAGTAAAGAACCCTTGAAGGACTATTTATTTACTTTAATGTAATTGAATACTCAGTTGACTGCTGTAGAACCCCCCATCCCATGACCCTGGGTTGGATAAGTGGCTTGGAAAGAGGATGGATGGATATTTAACATGGTTGTAAGCAATCTGGGATGCAACTTTAGTTGTTGTTTCAAACATTTTACAAAAGCATACACTACAGTAAGCTATAATACACTTAGGCTCATGCTATACTCTGAATATTGGCCCTATATTGCTAATGCACTGTGCTGTAATCCCCCAGTATATGATTATAATGTTTTCTGTTTTACTAGAACTGTATGGGCATCAGTGGTTCATATTCCTGGTCCCTGACTAAAACTGTAAAAGTAACCTGCACATTTCGGAGCTTTCCCTATTCCCAAAACACCTGATACACATCTGAATGAATTAATGGGGATTAATGGGTGTACGTTATAACCTGGAAATCACACTACAACATGCCGGACACTGGTAGTCCAGGACCAGGACTTAGGACCACCTTTACCTGATTTAAACCCAGAAAAGACTAATCAAGCTAAAATCAATCTTTAATGCTTTACAAATTCAGTGACTCATGCAAAAATCACACTGTAACCCAAGGGCATGATGCCATTGAACTGATTTAATGATTGCAGATTTTATGATTGCCTATTTTGAATCTAACAATGGTTGCAGTTCTAAATCTTGAGGAAATGTTTTTGCACTTATTTCAGACACACATAAAAAGTGATAACTGAAAAAGTGGTTAGGCTGTGTTTATATATTTTTAGGGATAGCATTCAGGAATAATTTCTTAGCTCTGAGAGGTGTGTCTGCATGTCGAACACTGGCATGTGCCCACAGACACAGAAAAATGTCTGTTTATGGCTCATACAGTGCTGTGCAAAACTCTTAGGCACCCACAAAAATGCTAAAACTATTTATCTCAGCAGTATGTGTGGATGTAACCAGAATAAATAAAAAACATACATAGATGCTGTAAAATGGAACACATTTCTTTTGCTTTTTTAGTTAAGTTATCAGAATGAAGTTGCTTAAAAAGAAGGCTTTGCACATTTTCTTTTGTCAGCTGCCTAACAAAGTTGTGCAGAGGTTTATGTCTCTACAGCTGTAGAAAGGTGTTGTTACATACAGCAGGAGAAACTCACTGTGATGTACCAGGTGCATTTAGAGTTGGGTTTGTAGTGAGTGGGGAAATCTTCACTAGCTACAAAACCGGAATCTGTCACTAAATGTCCTCCACACAAGAAAACAGGCCTACAGAGAGAGAGAGGTAGAGAGAAAGACAGCACTTTTATACAAAAAAAAAATTTGTACGTGGCAACAGTGTTGGCACCAGCAATGGCAATCTAGGAAGGCAGTCTTAAACAAACACACACACACACACAAACACGCACAAGCACACAAACACACACACACACACACACACACGCACACACACACACACACACACACACACACACACACACACACTCTCTCTTTCTCTCTCTGTCTCTCTCTCTCTTATGAACTGATCATTCACACATTGTCGTTTTCTTTAAGCGGCTTTAAGTAAGTAATGAGCTTGTTTTCAAGCAATTAATTTTAAGACATTTTACTTGAAACAAAAACACAAGTTGAGAGAAGCCCTTAGCAACGCTGCCAATTACAGGCCTCATAAACCCTCCACTGAATTAAATCTGACGCTCTTCCATCCTACATTCTTTACACAGACACACACACACACACACACACACACACACACACATACTCAAATGCTTCTAAACTTACAAAAACATGTTTTCATCAAACACACATTCAACATCAAACACATACTCCAATCAAAAGCAACACTTTTATCGGACTGCTTTTAAAGTCCTTTAGCACATTCATCTGTAACAGAGACTGAGGCCGAGACTGAGACGTGGTTTGCCTGGAGCACAACCCAATTAGCCCACATTCATTCTGCTTGGTATAATTTGTGCATCACAAAGCAGTCTGGGACTCAGTTGGGAAGTTTCCATACGTGGCCTTACAAATGGACCCAATAATGATGGAGCGCTCTCTATATATATATGTTTACAGAACTTATTTCAGTCTTTAAACCAAATTGTAAAAAAAAAAAGTGTCCTGACTTCTCAGGGGATTTTATGCTCAACATTGATGGACTAATCTAAGAATCTGGTTGAGGACCTGAAATGAATGATCCAAAAGCCAGAAAAGACTTAATTACCTAAACATGTCCTGCTTGTAATTTTCATAGTCAGAAATAGGAAAGTTTAAGATAAATCTCAGAAAGTTCTGCTCATTGATTTGTTATGCATGCAAAGCTAAACACCCTCATACTACTGGATTTGGCTGGCACAGAATTTGCACGGAGCCACTGTGCAGACTTAGTGTGCAAACAATATCTACACGGAAGGGTCTTCAGAAGGTAACCTTAACTGTGTTATCTCATAAATGTAATATTCGAAGTATACTGTGATACTGGGATACCAGGTGCATTTTGGACTCAGGATTTGTGGTCTGATGAGCTACGATTACCCTACCAGCTGTTTATCAGTGGGCACAGGAAATGTTGGTAAAGAGGGAAGAAAGGATTCTGCTAAATATCAATAGATCCTGGAAGCTAATTTATTTCAATCAGAGAAGAAACTGAAGAAGAAAACATGGTGGATTTTACAACAAGGATCTGAAATATACTTCTACAATGACACTAAATTCCTTCTAAAAATGCCCACAGCCTTGAATATTATTGCAAATAACTGCGATTCGATTTAAAAAAATGCTGTGCCTGCAAGGCCACCTGTGAACATTTATAAGCATTTTGTAACATTTTGCAAGGCAAAGTGAAAAAAGTATTCCACATCAAATAGAGAAAGACTGATTGCTGCATGCAAGGAATGTTTGGAGGCTGTGGTTTTGGAAAAAGGGGTCTTTTCAGTACTTCTCCACAGTCCACACTTTGTTCTTTCATCTTTATACTATGTTAAGTTAAATTCAGCAAGTCAATAATAATTGTGAAATAAAAAGGGTGGTCAAAGCAATGGATGTTTCCAACTAATTTCTCTTCAAAAAGCTATGTGTCCAGGGTGGCACAATTCTAAAAAAATTATTTTACTGGTGTAGAGCTCACAAAAATAGTTCTCCTAGATCAGCGCTCCAATTACTTCCTTAGCAGGCTTTACTTTTTAAAAACAAAGATGCCAAAAATGTTCTTTTATGGATGTTACAGAGGAACCACATTTGGTTCCCTTTTGGGGGGGTGGCTCCCCAAAGAACTTTAAAGAACTATTTTGAACATGTGATCTTGTGATCTACATAATGGAAGGATTTCACAGCTTCATGTTCAATTAAGGGAACATCTGATAACTCAGGTGAAGCAGGGGTGAAGTATCTACAGCATTTCTGCAAAGATCAATTCGTCCTACTTGTAAAATAAACATATTATCAGGACAGAATGAATATCTGCTTAGTTAAACACACACACACACACACACACACACACACACACACACAAACTTACCTTGTGAAGTTGGTCTGGCTTTGTCCTTTTACCCATTGCGACCCCAAAAACAGAAGGCTCACACACCACACATATACACTACCCCTCATCCTTCCCTTCAGAGAGGAAAAGACTAGGATAGAACGAGAGAAGGGAGGAGAGGAGGAGACTTCAGGGATGTGGAGGAGGAGGGAAGGCTATGTGAAAGGGGGATTGAGAAGAGGAAAACAAGAGAGAGAGAGAGAGAGAATTGATGTAAAAGAAGTGAAGGTAATCAAAGAGTGACAGAGTAGGAATGGCACCCAGATGGCACTAGACTGCAAGGATAAAACAAACTACAGTTCAGTTCAACATCCAAACATGCATCTAATCCAAGCCTGTTTATTGTGTCTGCTGTGTGTACGTGTTTTGTGGGGAAAGCTGTTTGAAAGCTCTGTGTTTGGGTTTTCTTCTCTGAATGTTTGTTAAATGGTCACGGATCCAGTATTCAAACAGTGATAGTGGATACTGGTGTTTGTATGCGGGAGTGAAAGTCCACATTGCTGAGCTTAACTCTTTTCCTATTGGCTACCTGCCCTTCTCCCGCTCCCTCTCTGAATAGAGGCACTCTGAACCCACATCATACCTTTAACAGGAAGGGTTTTACCATGTAAATACATTTAAATGGGACTTACAGTGAAAGCCTTATTGCTTTTAGTCATGCAGCTTCATTTCCTCTCTCCCTCTCTCTCAGTGTGGACCACTGAAGCTGTGGTGTGCTATCTGGCACTAGGATTTAAGTTGCAACGTTGGGTAACATTTGTATGGTGGATGAGTTTGTCCACCACATCCCACTGAATTGGGAGTTTGGGGGCAAGGCAGCACCTACTGCAAATCATTCCTGAACATATTTTGCAGTGTGGCAGTGCGAAGCCATCATGATATACAATCTTTTCAAAAACGTGCTGTGATCACGCTTGTATGCCTTTTTTTCATTCTAGGAAAATGCTTCACTACTCTATGTATACAGAAATAATGCGTTGATTCCTGATCATTTTTGTTTGCATTGCGGTTGAAACAGGTTGAAATGCCTTGAGATGCGGAGAGTCCCTTACCCTAACCATCACCAGTAAGTGTAGATACTGGTGCTGCTATGCATTGCACTTTTAAATACATAGGGAAATGAAGCGTCATCCTAGCAAGGGAAAAGGAGTGTTTTTCCAGCATGAAAAAAGGCCTAAAGTGTGATCGCTGCACGTTTTTGAATAGATTTTATGTCTTTATTTCTGCATGAAAAGTGGTGAGATAGGTGTGGGCAGGGCCCATTATCCTGCTGGAAGCAGCCTCTGCTTTAAGAGTCTACTGTTGTCATGAAGGGCTGTACTTGGTCTGCAACAATGCAAGCAGTTTGTGTCAAAGTAACATTCAAATGAACCCAAACTGTCTCCTTTGGCTTGCCCTATTTCCAAACACCCAGCTGGCCACAACATGCAAAAGAAAATGTGAATCACCAGACCAGGCCATCTTCTTCTGCAGGCCACCTCCGTGGCCCTGCTCTGATGCTCAGTTGCCCACTGTGAGCTCTTTTGGAGCTGGAGCATGGACAGTCTTAACAATCTGCAGCTATGCACCTAAATATGCAGCAAGTCCTATATGTTCTGACGCCTCTCCATCATAGCCAGTCGGGTATTTGGCTGTTTCGCTCAGATTTTTCCTGCTTCCACTACATTAACTTTGAGTACCGACTATTCACTTGCATGCCAATATAACCCACACCACTTTTATTCATGTCACCTTTCACAGCAATGTTATGGCTGTGAATATAACTGACCATAATACCTTTTTGGAGGCAAGTGGACATTCAGATAAAATAAAAACAACGGATACCAATAGTGGATATAGAAGAGACAGTATAACAGGTTCTTTAAAGAACTACATACAACAGGTTTGCCATTATAGAGAAAAACTACTTCGCCTCAGGCTTTTTATGGTACAGCATAACAGAATGTCAGACATACATTTGGTGCCAGAAGAGATTCTTTGTGATGGATTTCTGATTTCCTAAATGTGTGTTTTTTTAAATTTATTTATGTATGAATCTTTTAAAGATGGGAAGGACACAAAGAATGTAAAGAATGTATTGTAAATGTATCATGTTTATAGAAACATTTATTGAAGACAAAACTACAAAGGAAGAATTCTAAAGTGTGAGAGTGCAGTTTCTAAAGCAAAGAACCATTTCAGCAATCAAATGCTTGAGTTGTTTGTGGTACTGTGTATGTATGTTTTACTTAAGAAAACTTTTGAGCGTGCAATGTTTTACTCTTCCTGCTTTGCACACATAACTGTGCTCCGGTGCTGGCACCGGGTAAAAGAGCGCAAACCCAGGCTGCTGGCCCAGGAAACCATGTGATTAAATCTGCCTTTACGACCCCCCCATCCATCTCTGTAATAATAATCATCATCATTGTCCCTGTGTGTGCATATGTTATACAGCCCAGTGTGTGTGTGCGCGTGCGCTGCTGCTTATGCCATGGTGTTTGTGCCTGTCAAACCACAATGGGGCCGAGTCAGAGGCTTTTTAAAGCTCACTGCACATTCTTGTCTTAAAGAGGATGAGAGTGAGGTTTAGAATAACAACAGTGAACAGATTTCACTTCCTCTCTCCACTTCTGAAGTCAGATTTCAGTGCGTTATCCAACACGCTAAAGAAATTAATCAACACAGTCACTGCTTTGATGTACAAAAATAAAAAATGCACAATAAAAAGTGTGAACAAGGATTTTATTTTCTTTTTTCATACAAAGAAAATCACAAAAAAATACTTACAAACTGCTCAGGACCATTGAAGCGGAGTACATGATTATGAACAGAAGACAGCAGCAGAAAAGATTGGCGTTCGAGAAAGCGTCTCACTGGTCCTAAGTCGACTGACGCTTTCTAATCATTTTCTTCTCTGATTGCCAAGCTCATATAAGTAAAGCGAGCCACTATAGAGAAAAGGGGACGATACAGGCACAATAATGTCAATTTTTGAAGCCCTCTGTGATGAGAGGGTCCATTTTACTGGCCTTCATCTCTTCTCTTTTTGATCTCTTTCTCAGAGGATGCTGTTGGCGACAGGGCATTTTAGCTCCTTCTTTGTTAGCATGAACGTTATGAAACCAATCACAGCTTGCCCATGAATTCCTAACCAAATCTTTGAGGGAACACGCTTAGAAGAAGCTGCGGTTAACACTTCTGCTGCCAACAGGCTAAAAGCCACCCCACTTGAAGATTAAACAGAGAGCACAGAGAATACAAATAACCCTTGGACAGAGCAGACACCAATGATGTATAAAAAAATATTCACAAACATCCAAAAAAATAAAATCAGCCTGTGAAGTTTTCTTCAGTAAATTTGGTCAAAACGGAAAACTGCAGATCAAACGTCTGCAAAGGCAGTGATATTGATCCAAATGCCCGCAAGTGCACAACACTGCATTTTAATGCTCCTGCTTAGCATTACTACATAAAAAAATGGACAGATTCTTTTAGTTAATGTGGGATGTTTTATGGGTGTAACAGCTCAAAGTGGACTGGTCGGAGCGATGCTACTTTACAAATGTATGTACAGTGCTGTGGATCCTGGAGGCTGAAGCATTATAACAGGGTCTTGAGTTACTCACTCCTTTCCCCTCCCCTTTAAAACAAATAATCCAAAAGGTTCAAAATTCACTGGGAGAAAGAGACCTGTGGAGGTGTGTGCGGAGCAGTAATATCACAGTTTACAATAAAGTGACACATTCACATTCATTGTCTGTCAGCCTTTTTTCGCTGATTTGCATTCGCCTTAACAAATAAATAGTTTTTGTTTGTAGAAAAAAAACAAACAAATAAAAAGCTTCACTTTAAGAGCACAGGACACCATGACATGATGCCATCCTTCTTGCCATCATTGGTTACACTCAAAACATACTGTAGTGATGAATTATTTTTGTTGTACTCAAAGCCCGAAGATCAATAGGTTTGGCCTTAAGGCTGTAGTCCTCTTCTAAAAGCAAACCAGACTGAGAACCATGACCAACTCAAACGTCTGACTAGTGCTGGATGTGCACTTCAAGAAGAACATGTTGCCACAGCTGCTGACATCATCATTAGTGAGTCTGAAGCCAGTTTTCCCACCAATTGATGGCTCATAACATAAGGTCAGTGGCTCATGTCAGTCACACAGCCAACGTTCTCCTCCTCCATTTGTGATGTTATTTCCTGTTCCTCTGCCATCATTTCGTGGTCGCTGACCTGCGTCGTCATGACGACTGTCTGTTTCTCGTCCTCTTCTTCTACTCTCCACGGTCTCGCCTCTCCATCTCCCTCTGCCTCTTCCATGGCAGTGTCTGGCTGGATGTGTTTATCGACACTGGTGCCCTCTTCTGTTACCTCCAGCACACTGCACAGCTCCATCTCGTGGATCTCCACGTCAAAGGGGGCCGCAGGCGGCACTGAAGGAGGAGACTTGCAGCCCACACAGGCCTGGGGTAATAAAAACAAACCAGAAACAAACCATCAATGGCATGCTTTACATAAGACAAATGAATGTTACTCTAACAGCTTTGGTATTCTTATCAATATTATAGTTACAGTAAATTTTAACCGATGAACTACACATTTTTATTGGCTCTATTAAGTTTGAAATTCTATTCCTTTGCCATAGGGCAATTTTGCGAGTTATGCTCCATTTAAGCCACTGTCTTAGATGTGACATTGCAACAGATATTAACTTGTGGCAGTGAGCCTTTTTTAGAGGTGGTTTAAATGCGTGCACTCTGTAATTATGGAGCCAAATGTGATGTCTGCAGTGGCAGTGCTTTAATTGTGGATAAGAAACGGGCAGCACATCTGGAAGCATATCTTATCTTTTTTGGTTTTATTATTTAGTTATAAATGTACCTGAAATTTGTTTTGTGCAGCTATATTGTCTATGAAATTAAGAATCTGATCTAGAAACCTTTTGTAAGCAAGCAGAGATGAGAGAGTGGTATGGCATGATACTGCAGAAACTCACTGATATGTTGATGGAACGTGGCAGACGTCCTGTACGGATCCAGGGGTGCACCTGACTCAGCTCCCGCTTCTGGTCTTCAGTGAAACGGGGCTGATGCTTTTGCATGGCTCTCAAAGCAATACGGTCCTCCCGCAGCACAGTCTCTTGGTCCCTGTGGCACCCACAAAAAACAAGTCCCTTAAACATGAAAATACTCATTGTGGTACAGCTTTTCTTAACTTTTGCCTTTGCAATAATGTCAGGTCAAATGTACATAACCAGGTTTTTGTCATGGATGGCCAGGGTCTAGCATAGTCTGGTGATTTCTCAGCAGTGGAACACACGATTCAACTCTTTAAATAACAGCCAGGCTTATATTACATATTAGAGATGGGAAAATCACAAACCGTTCGGCACTCCTTGGGGAAGTGAATTCATGTTCTGATTTGTTGGAATGGTGTAAAGAGTTTAAGTGTTGTGGGCTGAATGTTATTTTTAATTGCTGTGTGATATGTGTATGCCTGTTTATTTATTTTCCAACCTGATGGGCAACTGATAGGTCATCATGATCTTCTCATCTGTGTCAGCCATGAGCAGCCATATGGGGTCCTGCAGAACACACTTAATGAACTGTGCCTCTCCGTCGCCCCCTGCTGTCTGCTTTCGAGTGTGGTCGTTCTCTGATGAGTCTATGCTGCCAAAGTACTTGCTGGTGTGGCTGCTCTGGCTACTTCCTTAATGGGAACAAACAGAAACATTGGCCCTTGCATAAATTACTTTGTAAATGTGATAGACAGTGCAACAATTTAAATACAACAAACTAGTGGTATGATCACAGGCTTTTTTGGGTCTATGCTAGTGTAAGACTTACTGGTTCCACTCCCAGATGAGCTACAACCATTGGAGCCAGACCCTGAAGAGCCTGAGCCCGAGCCTGAAGACCCAGTACCAGAGGAGCCGGACCCAGAGGCAGCCGAGCCAGTGCCCGAGCGAGAGTCCTCCTGCAGCAGCAGGTCCAGCAGGTCACTGGAGGTGGACATGGCATCCTGGTTTGATTCATTGGCTTCTCCCTGAAGAGTGAGCAATTAACAAGATGCAGTTAAAACAAATGCTCATTTTACTACACAGCTTTAGGTCAGTGTGAGGAATGTCATCCGATTCTCATGACCTATTTGTTTACATACAACTATAGTAATATATTACATAACATGCAATAATATACTGTTATGTCATTTAATATTTCATCAGTAGAATGGCACTCACAAATCTGAATTTCTGAGCGAGTAAATCACATACTACAAGCATGCTGAATATAGAGGATCTTTTTTACTTTTACTGCAGGTTTGATTTTTCCTTACATTTTCATTCTCTTTGGAATCCCCTGTTGGACTTCTCTGATTGGCTGAAGCTTGTACCCCAGCCCCGCTTCCTGGTCCTAACACCGGCGGAGGGGCCTGCTGAGCTGAAAGCAGTGCTGATGCTGCTTCTAGGCGGCTGGTGGGTGATTCTTCCAGCTGGAGCAAGTTCAGAGGTGAGGAACATCGGGACTGGAAGAGGGGAGACTCTGCCCCCTCTCTCTCAACTCCTCCCTCTCTCTGGCTGCAAGACTGTGGAGTGGTGCAGCGGGAGGGGTTTGGTGGGGCTTGGGTGACTGTTTGGGGGGCTGCAGGAGGGGCAGGGTTGGCTGATGAATAGGGAAAAGCCAAGTTTGGGTTGTAAAAAGGCTGGGGCATGGCTGCTGGCCCAGGCTGGGCTATTGAAGTGCCCATTTGTGGAAACATATAGTTAGGCAGTACCAATGCCATCATGGGAGGGACTATGGGAGGCGCCATTTGAGGATTCGGAATGGGGAAGCGAAGTCCAGACTGCATGGAAGGGTCTGTGATAGGCTGAGAGAGGGGTGGGTAAAGAGGGTAAAGGGGTAACATGCCTGGTGGGTAGGGTACAGAGGGAAGGCTGTTCTGGGAGCCCACTGAAGGCCAGGAAGAAGAGGTGGTGGGAGGCCCCAGGGGGAAAGAGGGGTTATGGGTTCCATCTTGTGCAGGAGCTCCAGTGGAAAGGGCACCAGCAGGCCCTGCGAATCCTAAAGAGCTCCCTTGCTCTGATGTTTCCTGATGTTTCAGTCTTTTGCCTCCTCTACCACGCCTTCGAGCACTGCTGCCTACTGCTGGATAATCACGTGAACAACGGACACCTGACAGAGAGAGAGAGAGAGAGAGCGCGAGAGAGAGAGAGAGAGAGAGAGAGAAATGATCGGTAAGTCGTTGCAATCATATGCCATACACAGTGTACTGTACCACTCCTCATTTATTCATATTTTGCTTCAAAAGAGCAGGAGTTCTCAAGGCTAGAGGACTTTCAAAGACTCTCATTTTGATTCCAGTCCCTGAACCCGAGCAGTTTCCAAGAAATGTTTTCTTTCAAGCATGACAAAGCCCTCTAAGACCTGAACAACTGAAGAAACAGCCTTCAAGAAGCCTGGAGAACACTTGAATAAAGTGGTCATAATAATAAGACTGACTTTAAAGCTCACTAGAATTATCCAAACTCCCTTTGTGTAATATAATGTATTTACATGCATGTTTGCACGCATTGCAATAAATAACTGTACCTATTGTCTTATTTTTCAAGCTGAATTTATAGAAATGAGGAGTAAAAGAGGGTGTTCACTTAAAATGCAACTAATTCTTTCTGGAATTGATTATCCCAATTGATCAAATTACTGTTATGTTTCATTTAGTTCCGCTCCCTTTATGTAAGAAGATACATTGTCTTTTAAGAGCAACAAAAACAAAACGTTAGGAAACCTTTAGTTGTTTTCTAACTGTTATTTATAATTAATTAGAGATTTCATTAAATAAGGTTAGTGTTTACATGAACTGATACTGATTAAATGAGTGTCTGTTTGTGTGCATGTGCATACATTCACAAAATCACCTCTAGTGGGTGGTGCGGTAGTGTGGCGCCTGAGTGCTAAAGTTGGGTCGAACACTCGCAGTTGACTGAGATCTCTAAATCGACACAGGAAGTTCTGCTCTTCTTGCTGAGTGTGAGCTGAGAGCACCTCCTTAGTCAGTCCCAACCTTCCGCCTCCTCCGCCTACACCTCCTTCGCCACCTCCTCTCCTGCTTCCCTTCCTCTCAGCTGTAGGTGCAGGACTGAGTGGGGTTGGTGGCGGTGGCAGAGACGGGGTGGTTGCAATGGGGAGTCGAGCAGGGGGGGGTGGGAGGACAAGAGGAGCAGGGACAGGAGTTGTGGGAGCTTCTTCCATTACAATGTCTGAGAGAGTGAGAGACACACACAGAAGCCTTAGTTTAATCTAGGAGTTCACACATCGGCATGATCAAGAATACATTTTAAATTGTATTTCTATATTTAAAAGAAATATAGAAGGTGGACACCAGCTGGACCCTAAGACTCTCACCTGACTCTGGGGGTTTCTTGTCTCCCACATGGACAATTGTGCTGCTGAAACTGCACTGGGAAGTGGCTGATACCACACTCTCTGCCTTACTGTGTAATGTTAGGGCTGGAAGTGGTGCACTCTCACCAACCAGAGCAACTGATGGACCTGAAGTATACACACATAGTACTCTGATAATACTATGAATGCTGTTACTTTAAAATGAACATCAAGAAATTACCCAACCCGTTGTCACTGGGTTTGTAAATTTTTACTGCTCACACTTACAATTCCACTGAAGATTTAATGCTATACTTTCAAAATCAAAGCCCTCCTTGCTAAAATGCGTACCTTTAGCATTGCCAGGGGTATCCTGCTGCTTGTCATCGTCAGACGTAGAGGAGGCCGTGCAGGAGGATGAGCCACACTTCCTCTTTACTGTGTTTGGGACGTTACAGCTCTCCAGGTACCTACAAATCACAAATACCACCATTACTTTATAAGCAACATCAAACCAGAAGCACATAAACGATAGCTACTGCAAATGGAACTAAAGAAAAGAGACATGTGATGCTTGGCAGATGCACTTGCGGGAATCAGTCATGGGACGGAAAGCCGTTGAAAGTCTCTTGGTGTGTTAGACTTACATACTTCCGAAATGGAACAAAGTATTGTAGAAGCCCAAGAAGCATTGATCTATACATTGCCAACTGCAATGATTATGGTAATATTTTATAAAGCTTAGAATATACATTTCTAAATGTATAATGGTGTATTGGTCTAATGACGTATTGTTTTATGGTCCATCATCCACTTCTGAGTCAAGAGTTCCTCTAGTGACATGTGTATTCTGTGCAATTAAAAACCATTTCTGAGTCATACCAGAATAATTTTGTGAAACTGAATAATATTGCACAGATCAATGTGAGGTTAACGACCCTTACAGCCTGATTATTCAGTAACACACACGTACCGTATGATACTGTCTAGGCAGTTGATTTGCTGGTATGAGTATGTGGTAGAGGGGTCCTTTCTCACAAGCTGAGAGGGGACTATGTCTTTTGAGGGTGGAGCCACATCTGGTCCCGCATTCCCTATTGCCCGCAAAGAGCCTAGTGGTATAAAGTAAAGAGAAAAATGCATATAAACATATGTATATTTCCATGAAACGTATCCATGTCTTCATCATGAGTCTCTGTATGTAAACATGTTTTTGTCATGAGTGTGTACCTGTGGCAGCATGTTTTCTGGGAGGAGGGCGGTTGCGGGACTCGATAAACACTTGCTGGCCACTGGTCTTCACCATGTGAACATCCTTGCAGATCTGCTGGAAGGTCATCTGCTCGCAAGAGAGAGATATGACTCACACTTTGTTCAATAGCTTTCTGTACGTCTGAATGCAAAGATTTATTTTGCCATAAATGCAGAGCAGAAATAAATCAAGTGAAGTGGTCTTGTGTTATTCTGCCCCAAGATAAAATAGAGTTGGACCAAAATTTAATGAGGATGCTTTGAGGAGAATAACCCCCATCCAACAGCATCCTAAAACTCTTTCTTTATTTTCTGTGACCCGGTCTGCTAATGTTTGGGACTTAGCTGGTCGAAACTTGGTTAAATGCAGATGCTGATTAAAGTCTAGTTTTGCAGGCATCAATAACAGCACTTAAAGCACTGATGTATGTCACTGTTTTAAAAGCATCTGGTAAAGCACTTTTGGTCAAACTGTCCAAAGGATTATGCAGTTGAAGCTCAATTAATGTATTGTTGCAATTCTTGCAAGTCTGACAGTGTTCAAATAATTATCTGATAGTCTGATCAAGACTATAAGCTATACAGACAGATAAAATAACACTAAAGGAATTTTTCCATGGTCTGATTACATACTTGTTTGTGTGTGCATGTGTGTGTATGTATGTGTATGTGTGTGTGCGTGCATGCGTGAGTGCTAACCGGTTTGTGGAGCTGTGCGGGGTCCTCCAGTGCAGGACCGTTGCTCTCGGACGATGAGGCTGCACTGGGCTGGAGTTCATGCGAGCCATTGCTTGCCAGGCTGCTGTAGCCCTGAGAGCTGCCGCTGTGTACAGGCTGAACCAGCAGCCGGTGGATCTGCTCACTCAGCTGAATGATGTCTGGAGCCAGAGTCCGCTCCTCCAGAGCTCGCGGCAGAGTGAATACGTCCTCATTCAGCGGAGACCTGGACCAATAAAGGAGAGCGGAGGGGAGAGTGAACTGCAACTTAAGAGCACATTAACTACATACAGGACCAACGTTGGCAGTCCAAAAACTGTTCATGTATTTACATGTGAAATACAGTCCAAACTGTATATTTGTGTGTATGTTTGTTACACTAAATGAGAGTGTTTGAGTGTGTGAGGGTAGGGATGACATCAAGTGAGTATTTTGAGCATAGACTATGAAGTAAAGCATGTGTGTATGATGCATCTAAAGGTACCATAATGAGTCATAAAAGAGAGGAAATCATTTTCAGGAGGAAATCCTTAGTTCATTCATGTTCATGTGATTGTAGCAACTGCACATGAAAGCACATGTGTCTATGAGGATCCATTTATATGTGGGTGGGGACAATATGAGATAAAATAGGCGAATGTGAGTCCTCTTTAGATGTTATGGAGACTGGGGTTTTGTGTGCACGTGTGTAGGTGTTATTGGTGACATGGGTGTGCATGAGGGTCCTTACGTTCTGACTTTATGCCGTCCCACAATGAAAGCCACCTTTCTGCTCCATGGGTTGACAAAGGAGGACCAAGAAGTGTCTATGGTCAGATACTCGCCGCTCCGGGCGCACATCCGCAGAGGAGAATGGTCAAACGGCTGCCCCGCAAACTGCAGAACTACAGAGAGAAAGCGAGAAAGAGGGAGAGATAGAGAGAGAGAGTCAGCAAGAGAGAGCAAGTGAGCAATGTAGATGTTCAGATTGTTAGGTTTAGGTAAAATGTGAATTTAATACATATTCGTTTGAAACTTAAATGCAACGTAGGCATCTATAAAGCATCTATCGTGAACTCTACAAATACAGTGTTATGGAAATATTCCATCTTGATTCTAAATAAACGATTTCATCATTGTGTCTATTGATTGTGTCTTATGTTACATATATGTAAGCTGGCCATGTGAAATAATCTGTGAAAGATATAGCATTGGCCATGAATACAGGAATGCTGTGAGGGGCTCTGCTGGCTGCATGATGCCACAGGCCGGCATAATATTGTGCTATGGGTTGGCTTGTGCAATGTGGTTTCATAATGTTTTTGTCTTTTCTTTATACACCTAAACAAATTAAAAATGTGCTGAGCCAAACCTGTTAAAATGCAAAGTAAACTGAATGCAAATCCTAAAAAAAAATAAAAAAATGCAATAAATGAATAAAAGAATAACAAGTGTGAGAGAGAGA
>JBBMFX010000011.1:8073449-8084094 GCA_037832545.1 Rhabdalestes septentrionalis
AGGTCACCAAAAACCTATTTACATACTCCTGCCAGTTCAGCCCACAGCATCACTACATTCTGACATTAAACTGAGGGTTTTGAGCCTGGATTCCTTTTCAAATTAGTTTCAATACAGGGCAGCCAATCAGAACAGAGCATTACACATAATATAAAAGGCAGAATAACTAAAGCAAGTGGTGTATCTCAATTTGCTTCTTTTTGGGGAGGCTAAATGTCTGCTAACCAAGTACACTAATATAAAACACACTGCAAGTAGATGCACAGATTTGCATACATGTCAGATTAATTAATTGTAGTATAGATGCATGCCAAAATGACATTTTTTTAGTCCTTATAAATACATCCTAGCCCAATATTAGTTACAGATATCAGGACAAGAACCAGTCCAATGTGGTGAGAATTCGGAGTTACCCATTTAATGCTAGGTTTTAAGTTGTATCTTACTGTGTCAGACCATCTGTGCAGTGAATTGCACTAGCTCGAACATTTGCCTCATTGTGTGATGTATTTAGTCCACAGAGCCATCTCAGTGTTTTTGCAGTCCGCTGTCTGAATGCTCTAAATGCCAAATAGCTTTCGGTTGACTTTTGCTGAGATGACCAAATGTCACGGAGGCAATTTCCCTACGCAGTGTCGTAAACCATTTATTTGCAAAGCAACACGTGAAGTGAAATATTAATCCGCACCCTTGGCCTTGCAATTTGTGTCACAGTTTTCAGTACAGCCCAGTCTTGGGTGAGGAGCAGCCTAACCGCTTGTGTCCTGTCAGACACTAGACCAAGACTAGAAAGTTTTGCTCAAGCTAGAAGGTGGTTTTCATTCTCCCTTCTTTTTGTGTTTGCACCGAATAGCTGGGACCATTGAGGGAGAACTTACTTTCCATTGTGTTTGAACCTTACCCCGGAATTTCTTTAATATGCAGTGAACGCCTATGTATTAAAAGTACACCAAATGCCTGAAAGAACTCAAAAGAAGAAGTGTTTTGGTAGAAACAGAGACACTGACGGAGGGAGAAGGTGTTAAAATTATCTTAGACAGAAGATTGAGGTTTCAGTTCTCTTAGGCTGCATGATCTCATGAAATATATTTAAAAAATGAATTCAAGAAATTCAGCTTGCAGCTGAAATGACCTTTTTTACAGCTCACTCAGTCTGTACAACTGAAATGAACACACGTTGTGTATCGCTTTTATTGTTATATACGTCACACTTTTTTCTGTCTATCTCGGAAAGACACAAGCACCAATACTGAACGTGAGAAGCAGTGAATAAACAAAAAAAAAAAGATTTCCTCGCATTGTTGCTTTCAAAGCAGAGCTTAATAGCTGATAGCGTTGAGCATTGAAACAGTGAGTTTCCATGCTGTGGTTTTAGAATGCTGGGTTAACCACAGAGAGCACGTGTCCTAGTTATTGACCCTGCCTCTGCCACCCTCATTAGCTCTACGGGACTTTTAGGTTGGAGGAGGGGTGATGGAGAGAGCGGAGAGCTTGCAATAGGTACATTTTATCAACTTTTATCTTAAGTATTATTATTAGGACCATCAAAGTAAATCTAAGTATATTTGTTGTTTACATTCATAGCTTATAAACTGAACATGTTCTGTATAGCTGATATTTTAGTATAAAATACTAAATATTTCACCAATATTTCCATACAGATTGAACAGAACTTGTTAGAAAGTTGGCTATTTCAGACATCTTTGTTTTAGGATTTAAATGTGTATGTGTGAACAAAGTTTTTACTATGATTTTTTAATTTTTATTCTTCATCTCTTTCAGAAGGTTTGGCGTTGTAATCGGACCTCTGACTCATGGCATCATCTCTGCAGATCCTCATCCAATGCTAACAGCTCCTCCATGCTGTTGGTGCCATGACCAGCGAAGGCTCAGATGGCTTTCCCCTCTCCTTCTCCCTGGATCCCAGTGATGAGGTCTCTGTGTGGCTCTCTAGTCTACACTTGTCTCAGTATGTCTCCAGCTTTACCAAGGCAGGATACCACACTCTGGGAGACTGTAAGGGTCTGACCGAGGACAAACTCCTGGACATGGGACGCTTCCCCACAGGCCACCGACGGAGGATCCTCCGCAACCTGGAGGACCTCATGGTGGGACACGATGGGGAAGGATCTGATGGAACTAAGAAGCCTGTCCCCTTTCCTAGAAGCGTTTTTCTCAAGGACGGCAAGCGAGTAGTCCATGGACCTGTTCCCCAGAAAAGCGGGTGTGTTTCTGTACGGACTTGTGAGGAAACGGTGACTAAACCTGACTCAGGAGGACTGTATACCAATTTTTCTCACACTCTTCCAAAGAGCCTACCGAAAGCGGCCTCCTCGTGCTCTAGCTCTACCTCTTTGCACAGCAGCAACGAATCACTGTCACTTTCCTCCCACTCTTTGCCCTCTGACTGGGAAAATTCAGAGGAACCCACTTTTTCGAAAGCGGAGCATATCCCGGGTGTGAAAGGAGACGTCTCTTCAGAAGAAGCCCCAGAAGGGTTTCGGGGAGAGATGGTGGTTAATGATATATATGAGAGCAGTTCAACTATTCAAGGGACAGGCCCCAGAAAAACGCACTCCTACAGGTTGCGACACAGGCCTGTGCCAGAAATCCCAGAATGCACCATCATACCACCCCATGACTGGTAGGTTAAAATCACTGCCCTGTTTCTTTATGATGCTTTACTCACTGGAGGAAAGACATTCTTCAATGTGTTAATATGTAGAGATACGTTAATATGACTGGCGGCACGGTGGCACAGGGGTTAGCGCTGTTGCCTCTCAGCAAGAAGGTTCTGGGTTCAACTCCCGGGTCGGGCGCAGGGTCTTTCTGTGTGGAGGATAGGTTGATTGATCAAACCAAAATGCCCCTAGGTGTGAAAGTGTGTTAATGTGTGGCCCTTTGACGTGTCCATTTGGCCTGTGATTTTTTTATATAAAAGGCAAGTGGCACGTGAACTAGAAAGAAACGGAAACAAAAATAAAGAGAAAATAAAGATTGTTGTGGTCGAGCTGTGAAATGTGCATAAAGATATGAATTTGAATTAAAGAATTTTATGAAAATGCCAAATATTCAGATATTTTAAATAAATAAAAAAAATGTGCAAGACAAAGTAACACACACCTATGTTTTCCACACATAGACTGTAATGTAAGACACAGTATGAGCTTTGTTGCTACATTTCTTTGGTTTAATAACTGCATATACAATACATACAAAATAACTAAAAGCTACGTATTTAATTGCCATATTTGAATACATAACTAGATGCATTTCGTGTGAGAACCTCTGATTGCGTGATTGAAGTAACCTCAATTGCTTTAAAAATAGTTTGGCTGCCACTCATGGTTTCTGTGTTTCGATTTTATTCCGGAGGATGTACATACCTTTTTATCGTGTATACTGTGTAATGCTAACTGCTGCACTGGAAAGATTACATTTCTTGTTTGGATGCTAGCTTAACAACTGATGAATTGCACCTTCATTTCTTTGTTTAATGTGTTTTCAAAACAAACCTTACCTTTGGTTGAATAGGAATTGTGTATTATATGATTAGAATATATTACGTTATCCCCCCTCATTGTTTTTCCCTTGAATATGTGTCATTTTCTTTGAAGAATCTGGTCATTAGCTTAGCCTACATTTATATTTCCTTCAGAGTCAGCAGCTTGTTTATCATCTTTATGGTTCTGCTGATATAAACCAGTAAGGGAATAAGAAACTGGTGCCGCAGCTGTGTGTTTGTGTTTGTGTGTGTTTTGTATGTATGTGTGTGTGTGTAAGTATATCAGAACTCTTACTGATCTACAGGAGTGCGCATGTGAAAACAGGCATGGAGAAGCAGAGTGGCACAGAGGCCCCCAGCGGCCAAACCGACAGACAGAAAGGTATGCTCAACTTTATTTCTGCTTTATTTGCCTTTTATTTAAGAAATATTTCTTTTTATGAGTCAGCTGCGCCGTTGTTTAGCCCACAGAAAGCAGTGATGGTTTGGGGTATGTCATGGGAGGAAGAGAGAGGGCCAATTCAGTCTTAGTCTCTGTGGAAACCGCTTCTCATCTCCTCGTGCATGGAGAGGCCTAGTTTGCCAAACTCTCAAAACTATATAAAGTTGTGCATGCCTTTGAAACGCTTCTTTTGTGTCTCTGTGTTTTGGGCCGCGTGGATGTGTGTATAGACGTACAGGGAGAGGCTTTTCCCAGTTCCTGCAGGAACCGTGCTGAAATTGTTTGCGTGAGACAGTTTCTATAGAGGCTGGGGCAACTGGGAATTTGAACTGAAGCTGTCTGCGAGCGGACTGGTGTATTTTAGTGCCTTAATATTTTTAATATACAGCTGCAGTCTCCTGTTTCCTCTGAAGCTCTGGAGGATGATAAATGAGGAAGAGACTGATGTAGTCAAAGAGACAAAGATAAAGTGGATTGAGGCTGGAGGTTTGGTTTTTGGTTCGAAAAATCCGGATGTGCATTGTGGTATTCATTCAGAATTGTTTGTTATATTAAAGACTTATTAAATATGTTATTTTAATTATATTAAGTATATTAGGAGTGTCAGGCACAGCTAGGTGGCAGACACGCCCTTTCCAGTGAAAAAGACTGAGAGCATTGCCAAGAAAAGAAAGCACAAGGAATAAATAAAATTGAAGGAAAGTTTTTGGTGAAGTATCCATCAGATGATGACAACTAATTTGGAAACGTGTTCAGGTGCCAGATTGTAAGAGGTCAGTTTATACGCCAGTGCCACTGAAAAGCCCAGAATGGGCCTGAAAACCGTCAATCATAAGTAAGTTGCGCTCAAGATTTAGAGTCTTACTATGAAGGAGAATGTCCAGATGTGCGAGGTGTGCTCGTGAGTGTGTGTGTTTTGTGTGTATGTGTCCTAAGTTTAGACGTCTGTAGTGAATGATGTAACAGTTGATAGGGGAATCATATGTGCAAAATATGTTAGCAGTTGGCAAAGGTAAAAGGTCTTATCACCTCCATAATTAAAATCATTGAATTCTTCAGTATGACTCAATCTCCTGCCAGTGTGGGTGATTATATACACTTGCTGGATTTGGCTTCAACTAAAACACCTGATATCTAAAATTAGGAGGGCAGTTCAGGTATTTTGGCCATTAAAGGGTGTGTATGCTTGCCTGTGTATGTTTATAGGACTGTGCCCAGTGATTCTTAACCTATTTATTGCTTTGACTGTTAAAAAGCCATTTACAGTGACTGGTAACACTGCAGTAGAAGAATAGTTGGAGCTTAGTTGTAATCAAATAAATGGTAAAGCAAGGGAGCAAACAGACCCAGCCCAGGCCTCTGTGTAAATGATGAATATGGTATAGATGAACTGTGGATATAGTGTATAGAAGTATTAGTGTATCGCCAATATGACTTTCAGCCTCTTCCAGTGGACACTGATTTACTGCATTACAGCAAGCTGTTGTCAGTGATCAAAACATGTGGGTGCGTTCTATAATACATACGCAGTGCAGACATCCTGACCTTTTCTGGGTCACTTGCGAATACTACATATTTCATGTGTAGTTATATGTTTTTCTGATCCTGAAAACCTGTATTGATGCAGCCCTAATAATAAAATAATTTACTCTGCAGTAGACGATGCAGACAATCCAGAGAAAGGGAGAAATGGAAGGGAGAAGTGAGAAGTAAAAGAGAGAGTGTAGCGTGTGGTTGGAAGGTCAACTGCAGATAATGATAAATGATGACACCGATCTAAAATGACTCCTGTGCCACTGGGCTAAGTGATCTGATACAGTGTCTGTCGTAGATAACATACTGCAGTCTAGATCAGACCCCCTCTGGTCTGCCCTTATCTAGCAGTGGGGTCCTGTCTATTAGCTGTGTATCTGTGTGTCCGTCTAGAGGGAGTGGTCTGGAATTTCTGCTGCCTCTTACTATCACTGTGGAGATATGGCGGTCATTTGTCACCTTGACAACCAGTCATCCAAACTGTAGCTTCTCTGTATGTTTCTTTCTTTGTTTCTCTCTCCTCCTGTCTCCTTCTGCTGCTCAATTTAATTCCTCTACCTCTCTGTTCTTTTCCGTGCGTGTTCTGTTCCTTTTTGTTTCATGTTTGCATCACAAGGGACAGGGATGAACTTGTTTAGGATGAACAATGGACTGGTTTAGGAATGAACTGATTTAGCATGACCAACACATTTAGCTCTAATCTAGATGATTACTGATCTGTTTGATCTGTGTTTTTCAGCTCCTCTGCAAAGGACGATGTCCCCAATCACCCCTTATGGTGAAGTTTACCTATCCAACAACAACAATGCAGAAGACAAACCAGTATGTGACTCATGTACAGAGCTTTGTGTGTATAGGGTAGTGTGTCAAAGGTGTCTTAATCTGAGCTGCATTAGTCTAGTTTCACTTGGTTTGGTGCAGCAATGATTGTTTTATGCCTTCTGACCATTTTTGTGATGTATTTGATACATTCTCATCTACGTTTAAAAAAAATTAGTGATCCACCATATTTGGTGCAATTATGTATCACATATCACTGAAAAGCTTGTTTCCTGTAGAGTCTAGCAAGAATATTGATTTATGTCTATTTTCCTTGCATTCATGACATGAGTCACACAAATTGTGCTTCTTGTCCAAGATCTCAAAAGGTAATGCAGTTCTGAGGCTTTTTAAAAGGATATTACCTGTGAATTTCCTGCCTTTGTATTTATGAAAACAGTGCAGTGTTTATAATCAGTGTTTGTTTTTTTTGTTTTTTACAAAAATGAGATTGAATTTGCAGATGTAAACAAACTTTAAAAAGAAGTAAGAATATGATGTAAGAATATCAGTGAGGAACTGCTTTGGGTATATCTATTTTTTATTTGTTTGTTGCCTTAAACATAAGCCTATTGTTGTAAATAGACACCTCGCCTATGAAGCCAGCCTCTGAAATGATTCTTTGTTGGTTTTCAGGTATTTATTGCTGTTTTGTGTTATTTTTCCATTCTCAAACTCACTTCCTTATATTTAATTGATGTCACAGTTTCAGTAATGTTTTGACAGCAACTGGAAATGTCACTGCAGAACCACATGAAGTATTTGTGCTTACATATGTACCAGAGGAATTTGTATGTTGCACGCTAGTGCCAGTTTAATACATTTTTTTTTCTGTCACTTGAAGGACACGTGTGCAAAGGAAGTGCTCAAACCAGAAGCGAAGGAGAAGCTCAAGCAGAAAAAGCTGAGGTGCCGACAGCCGGCTTTCTTTTTATTTTTTTATATTAACTCTTGGCTGTTAACCACACTTGTAGCACTATGCTACATATGCTAAGATATGCATTGGTGAAAATAATTTTTATGTGCACATTTAGATGACACCATGTGCAAGAGCTACCCTGAGAACATATTGTGTTTTGAATGTTAGAATTCGTTTAGGAGTGGTATATCTGTGCCATAAATGCCACATTATAGAGTTTACAGAAATTAATGCACACACTTAAGCTTCCTCTATCCCCCTTGAACACATACAGGAAACATCAGAGCAAGCAGAAACCAAAAGTGTCTCAGAGTGTGAACAGGCCTGACTTTTCTCAGCAAGGCACCACTGCCATCCCAGATGACGGTTATTCGCTGATTCAGCCTCTCAGTCAGGAGGTGGCCGATGAAGGTTCTTCAGATGCAGTTGTGTCCTTTAAGACCCTCCCTCGGACTTTGACACCCTCTAAGCCCCCTGTGCAGACTGCACCACATTTGACAGGGACTCAACCACAAATGGATGTGAGTGCAATCTATACTGAACCAGTGGATGCTCTTTATGGTCTTGTGAAGCACACCCTTCCTGCTCACTGCGAATCAGCCATCTCGCCGTACGCCTGCTTCTACGGAGGCCCCAAAAGTTCTGCCAAAATGGGCTGGCTGGACAAGCTCTCTCCTCAAGGGTGAGAAAGACGCCTGGCTGATTTCCCCACTTTTATTCTGTCACTCTTGCCATAAAACCTTTGTGTAGTTCTTAATGTCCAACAGTTTTCTTGTATTATTTATTGCCCCAAGCTCCACATTTTTCATGTTTTACATCACTGTTTACCCACCTCCCCATATTCCTCAGATCAGACTGTTTCTTTTTTTTTCTTCTTGTGCCCTTAATAGTGATATATTCCCTCTGTTCCTGAATGCATGCCCTGTGTTCAGCATCGTTTAAAAATCAGACCAACCTAAAACACTAACTAAACTGGCAGATACCCGTAAAAAAGCTATGACCGTGCCACGTGGTTCAAACAATTCAATTCTGTAGATTCCTAAGATTGTTTTGACCTGAGGAATGGCTTACATGATTGTCACTTTAATGTTGTTGACAAATGTGTGACCTTATATGTATTTGGAATAAAGCCTCTTTTTCTCAAAAGGTTCATTTAATATAAAAGAAAGAAGTGTTCTATAACAATGGAAAAAATAAGTTACTCAGATTGTTGTACGGTGATTCAGAGTCAGAGTCAGAGTCAGAGTCAGAGTTAATATTGTTTAACCGCTATGGAATAATGCTTCAGGTATACTGGCCACTGAACCCTAAACAAATCAGATAACTTGTTCACATAGCTGTAACTGTTGTTAGAGACCTCGTTTGCAGAAGGTAGCATTGACTCTCTGTTAGTGTAGCAGTGGTTATGAGCTACTTATGTACACTTTGTAGATGTTTGACACACATTTAAATGTCTGTGGTGGCTTCTGTGCTTTATCTTCCTTGATGGTATGCAGATACTGCACCTGATGTGTTCACACATACATTGCTAGGGGTGTGTGGTGAGATGTTGATGATAATGAGCTCTTGATGTGCAAGTGCACACTGATATTTTAGACTTACAGGTCCTTTAACTGTTGTACAAGGATGTGAAACTAACTACATTTCCCAGAACGCTCCTCCTGATCAGTCTCTAACCGAATTTTTCAGATGCTCTTATCCAGAGTGATGCCCATTGATGCTTTACGGTCTAGATTAGGTAAACCTCGACTTGAACCAAGAGCTTCTAGCAAGCTAAGGTTCCAACAGGGTTAATATTCCACCAGGGGGACTGCCAGGTCCCACAGAAGGTGTGAAGTTTGTTGTTTCACTTCAGTAGTTAAAAAAATCACTGTCATTTTTATTCTAAAGTGCTCAGTGAATCAGAGGCTGCACAGAAGATATAATCACTCAGTGCTCAATATCAATTAATGATGCTAAGTTTAAAAATACTCATTTGCTTTTATTGTCAGGAAGATGCTGAGTCACAGTGATTTCAGTTCTGTTGATTAGTGTAATTTTAAACACCATTTTTCATTTTCAGAAACTGCGTCTTTCAGAGAAGATGGGTCAAGTTTGACGGAGAGAATCTCAGTTACTATAACAATGACAAGGTCAGTGAATAAAAACTGGCCTTCACGCGTACACATCCCTTTCCTTTCTGGTACCTAATTGTATGCACGCCCATGCTCCCTTATGCTTCACATCCTGTGCTGCGCTGAATTGGTTTAGTGTCTGCTTTAGTGTGGTTTAGGACTGGTTGACGTGAATAGGAGCGCTAATACCCATTTTCAGGCGGCCCTTTTCCCCCAGCAAGGCCCTTAACAATGCTTTGCTCTTTCTGATCTTCAACAAGGGTGACTAGGAGCTAGCAGTTCCCTTCAGCCTTTTAAATTAGGCCGTTTGAAAGGTTCCGAAAGGCCCCAATTCCCTTTATGATGACTTGCATGCATTTTGCAGAGCAAGGAGTTCAAATCCACAACCGTGCGTCTATCTTTTCAGTGCTATTAGATATTGGCCCATTCTGTGAGGACAAAGTGGCACCAGTATGTGGCAGTTAGCGAATGAGGTAGAGGATGAAGGTGACACTGATAGGAGGAAAGGAGCACCACTTTCTTTGGAAGAGAAAGGAAGATGGAAAAGGTGACATTGCTCCATGCTAGGCTGAGCACCTGTCTGGACTGACCTGTTACGCTACTTTAGCCCTCTTTAGCTTCAATAAATGAGGGTCATCAGCGGAACTGCTTCCTGCTTCCCTCAGCACCCCTCGTTCCATCCTTTTTTCTTTTTTTTTGGTTGCTTTTTTTTCTTCTCTCTCTCTCTTTCTCTCCCCCTCTCTTTCTGTCTGAAGCAGGTTACTGTTATGCTTAACAGAGGGGAAAAAAAGACAGGAGACAAACCAAAGGGAGTAAAGTACATTGCAACTCAGCAAGATTTTGTATCCAAACTCCATTTTTCTGACCTCCTGCCATATTCTATGCATGCCTTTCATTGTTTGTAATATTCTTCTTTAATTGAAAAACAGCTTGCTGCAAACTATTTACACAGACATGTTCATTTTCAGCAGTATGTCATTGTAGGGTGTGTAAGTGGTTGTTTACAATATGAGTGTATACGTGCTGGTGTCATGCCCTTCCTGCGCTAGCACTTTTATGTTCTGCTGTGGCAGCGAAGGCCAACATCACAATCAATGATGTGAACTTCCTGTGATATGTAGGCTCATTAATCAGTTGCTAATTATAGAGCTGCTTTGTCTCTCTCTCTCCCTGCCCTGTGGCCTTATTTATTGGGACATGGACACGCACAGCTGCATTAAGGGTATGGGTATGTGTGTGTGTATGCGTGTGCGTGTGTGTGTGTGTGTGTGTGTGTGTGTGTGTGTGTGTGTGTGTAGAGACACCATATCTGT
>JBBMFX010000011.1:8136579-8148399 GCA_037832545.1 Rhabdalestes septentrionalis
TGTGTGTGTGTGTGTGTGTGTGTGTGTGTGTGTGTGTGTGTGAATGTGAATGTGTGTGTTCCAGAACCATCTACGTTCATGGTGCCATGAAACAGGACTTTGCTCTCTGGCACTCTGCCATCCAGTTGGCTGCTGGGAGAGATGGCAGAGCCCTAAGCAACCAGCAGCTGACAAAAAATGACGTCCCTATTATCATTGACAGCTGCATTGCTTTCGTCACACAATACGGTATATCATTTATATCCCAATACATTTGATGGTATGTTAAATAACCTGCATGTTATGAGCCTTGCTTTGGCCTTAAGGCCTTTGCACCACATGAGGGGGTGTTGGTGGTGGCGGCCCAGTGGGTTGGATGTTTGCTTCTGGACCAAGAGGCCATAGGTTTGAGTCCTACGTTCAGCATACCATCACTGGGTTCCTGAGCAAGACCCTAAACCCCAAGTGGTTCCAGGCAGACTGTCACCTGTAGTTAGGAAATCGAAGTCACTTTGGATAAAAGTGTTGTGTAAATGCCATAAAAGCAAATGCAAGCACATAGACAGTGTAATTTGTGGAGAGAAATTTAGTAGGGCAAGCACTAAGACAGCTTGGTGGAGCAAAATTAATTTTCAGCTAGAATGACATGGTGACCTGAACGGTGCCTCCTGCTCCACCTGTTATTTTAAACTACACCTCTGACTTTGATCCCAGGTTTATGCTATCAGGGAATCTATCAGAAGAATGGTGATCCCAAACGTGTGGCACAGCTGCTAGAGGAGTTTACTCAGGATGCACGGAATGTCAAGCTCCATGTTAAGGATCATCAGTTAGAGGTCGTCACAGACACGCTCAAAAGCTTTCTGAGTCAGTGTGAGGACGCCCTGCTGGCCAAGGAGCTCTACCCATACTGGATATCTGCCCTGGGTTAGTAATGAAACGTCATAGAAACATGATTACATCTCTAGAGGACAGGTATCAAAATATGTGCTGTTTTACATAAACACCTAGGTGAGATACGTTAAGGTGTTTGATTTGTCCAATCACGAATTCATGTTTTGTATCATTACATCAGTTAAGGATGATGATTTAAAGTGTGACAGCTTTGGGTTGCTGTTTTCAGATGAAGAGCATGAAAAGGACAGGATTGGGAAGTACACCACCTATATCCACAGTTTACCCAAGATCAGCAGATCAACTCTGGCAGCATTACTGCAGCATTTGTACAGGTACATCCAGACAGACTCTAACACCTCACACAGTACAAAACTTCCACCCCCATAGTTTTGTAATGAGCTCTTCTGAACAAAATTCCTGAGTCACCAGCAACTCTTGGCGGTATAAGCCAACAATCCACACTTTTCCTGTGTGTTATGTGCTTTGAAGTCTGCTTTACAAGCTCTCAGTAAATATGCTTTCCCATAAACCCTCAGCGGGCTTGTCAGATTGCGTGAAATATTCCGGATTTCACTCTAATTGTTTGGAGAAAGCTTAATTGGCCCTGTTGGCAGATTTGGATGGTGGCCTAACTTTTCCCCACTGATGATACACACTTATTGTTTTGTTTTCCTCACAAATGGAAACATTTCAATATTTGTGCCTGGGTGTTTAGTATTGCTGAGGGTGTGTGTGTGTGTGTATGTGTATGTGTGTATGTGTGTATGCATCATTGTGCACTGGGGAAAATGTTTCAGTATGAACCATTGTGAGTGTATTTGTTCCTCGAGTGAACTTATTTATGCACCTGCGCATATTCATATGATTTACATAGATTCAGTTTTTGTGTTAGTATTTATTAATGTACTCTGTGTGTGTGTGTATGTGCGTGTTTATGTGTTCTTCACAGGATCCAGAGCTGCTCTCACATTAACCAGATGATGTCTCGGAATCTGGCATGTGTGTTCTCATCCTGTCTCTTCCAGACAGAGGGACACACCCCCCAGGAGACGCGTGTGGTGGAAGACCTCATCAGTAACTACATCCAGCTTTTCTCTGTTAGTTTCCCTTCACAAAAACACCTCACTTTACGCACTTTCACACACGCTGAGTGTGTAGAAGTAGAGTCAGTCTAAAGCACAGTGCCCTGATGAAGAAGAAGAAGCCATTTTAGAGGCAATCTCACCAATTTCTCAGAAATGTATGCATGATTTATTGCTTAAGATACAAAAAAAATCATCCAGAATGGATCGTCTAAAGTGATTTAAGTCAGAGTTGTTCACAGTGTTGCTGACGAGAACCAGATGTTCAATGTGTTTTAATACTTCTAATATCTCCCTCACAGCATTGTACTAAACGAAATGGCTATAAATATGCAGCTTGATGTATGTAACACTGTTGCTGGCTTTGGTGAGGTTTTGGTCTAAAACATAATTTTGAAAGCAATTCATGGCAGGGAGCTTCACGTGTATGTGAAATCTGTACCAAGGGGAAATTTAATAGAGTAACTAATATTTTACAGTAATCATCACTGCAAAGAAATCCAGGTTCCTCTACACTGCACTATTTTACATCAGACCTCACTGAATTATTTAAATCTCAGTGATTGAATTATGCAGAGATTTCCATAGAAAAAATTCTGGAATTCCTCTTAAACGCACGAGGATTATGTGTAGAACAAAAAGCAGTTCTTTTGATATTCAGCCAAAGATATTTTTAACTGTAAATTTTACTCGAAATTGTAATTTGTCTCTCCAGTGCATGGGCGAATCTCCTTGACAGTAACCGCTGAGGATGGGCCTCAGAACCAGAGCATGCTTATGACACATCCTTGCTTCCCCTGCTTGCTACATCACTGTGTCCTGTTTTCTGATTAGTGCATATCCCAGAAGTTCCTTTGGTTGTAAAGGCAGGGAACATGAAGCCCTCTGCCTCAGTAGGCAATGGCTGGCCTGAAGCAAGATAGCAGCAGAACTGATTTTGCAATTGCTTTTACCCATGCAGAATTACAAATAATCAGTCTTGGAGGAGCCAAGCTGGAGTATCATCCTTCAGCACATTCTAATATGTACTTTGTCAGACTGGAAGAGTTTCCTTTCTAGCATGAATTATTCTGCGTATGTAGGACACTATCAGAACCTTCCTGTTTCAGTAAGTTTAGAAACGGGGAGTGGATATCGATAAGACACTCAAACGCTGCAGTCATAGTGCAGGCAGTAGAGAAAAAGATGGTTTTACTGTGAACTTTTGCCTGTAAAATGGGATTTGAAGTACCGTGCAGTGTTAATTCCCCGTTGGCAGATCTCTTTTCCTTACACACACACATGCACACATTCTCTCGCACACACACAGTCTCCATCGCTCCATCAGTATGAGATGTGAACTTTAGCATGACAAACAAGCATCAAGCTGAAGTTCAAGTTTGGCACTTCCAGTAAAAGGAAAAGCACCAAAAGTCACAGATCCAGAGGTCATGCATTTTATTGGTTCTCCATACAGAGAATCATTATGATTACATAGACCAGCATGGCCTAAGACCTTATTATTTGGACTATTCTGACACAGATAAACGATACAGTCATAAGGGATAATATTTTTGAATGTCCTAATCCGATAAAAAACACTGAATGTATCCAAAATCAAAATTTGAAGGATTGTAAACACATGAGCAGCAAATGTGTATGTGTAATACATTTTTTTATTTCTTTTGTTTTTGCATATATTTGTAAATATTGTGTTTATTAAAAGCTGTATAATTATGAAAAATCTCTGCTAGGCCCCTACCAGCCTAGTACATTAAATAGGGAGGTTCACTCTTTGAATGCATTGCATCAGTTTAGGTTCATATTTTTTGTCATTTTACAGACTGCACATTTGCTTCATCAGTGTCATTTAAAAAAATTCAGCTTCAGCAGTGTCTCAGTGTCTTTTTCTCAGCTTGAAGCAGTGTTTAATCTGCCATGCTGGCCTCACACACAGTGCTCTTGCTTGCGAGAAAATGAATACGCCAATAATGAAGAGAACCAGTTGAGTTCTGCCACAATTATATTTCATGTGTCTGGCCAAAAATATTTTCTATGTTGTATGTAATAGGCTATGTGTGCAGAAATTAATCGATCAGCCATTTTATTTGTTATGAGGTAACAAGTTGTGAGGTGGGACCTTCATGGATTGGCCTGTTCGTCCAGAGCCACACACAGATGCTAAATTGGATTGAGATGTGAAGAGTTTGGAAGACAATTCAATGCCTTGAACTCAGCTTGAAAATATCCATGTTTCTCAGAGGGGCAGGGTGCGGTATCCTGCTGGAAGAGGCCATTGCCTTTAGGGAGCATGTTTAGGTGGCTGATCTTTTTTCACTAAGATTCATGTCTGCACTTTGAGCACTCCGGTGCCACCAATGGGTCACAGTTGGAGGTGCTATTACACAGCTAACTTTGGAACTGCCTGATATTTAAAAAAACATACCATTCATTTCTATGGGTAAAGCAGAGTTCAACACATTAATTAATTTATTTTTTTTGTATTTTATGAGAAAGTTGGAAAGGTCACAAATTTGGTCCAGTCCAGTTGGCGCAGATGATCTTTAGACCAAGCAACACAAAACTTCGTTTTTTTATTTCCACAGCCCTTTATCCATTTCAGTCAGTGGAAAATAGGCGCCAGTGCCAGCCAACAGAAAGCAAGGTCATGTTTGAAATCCAAACCTGATACATTGACTCAAGACCCCATTCTGAGGAAGCATGAAAAATGTGTCATTTGAACACATTTTATGACCTCTGCAAGGCAATTCTGAGTCAGCATCTTTTTACCACTAAGGCATGGCGTCTTTTTACCACTAAGGCGTGCCAAAATATGGAAAAATATCTGTTCATACTGTGGGAGCTCTCAAGGCTGAGTCATGTCACTCTAACTGACGTGGTCATTTTGACAGTATTGAAACGTTTACAATATTTTCACATTCCACACAGTTTGTCCAGTTTTCCCCAAAACTGACATTAACGATCTTCAGACCAAGCCTCACAAAAGCAAAGTGGCCTCTTACAGTAACAGTGAACACAGCATAGCACACAATGTAATGAATATGAAATTCTTTCTCTGCATTTAACCCATTCACCAAGTAAAGAGGTGGCCTCCAGTTGGGGGGGCCTGGGCCGGTGTGCGTGTGTGTGTCCCTAACCACCAGGCCACCAATGATCAGGCTGATTTTAAATTAGTGAAATCTTCATTCAACCACAAAGAGACTGAGGGCAGATCTCAGTTACATGCAGTCTTTGCTCAGCTGTAATAAAACCTCAGTGCTTAAGCATAATTTTTATAACTAACCATAATTTTCATTGTTCATTTGTTTCATATGGATGTATATTTATTATGTCCAGTTTTTAATAGTTTTACTCAAACCACACAGTTTTTTGTGTGTGTTTTGTAAAGCATGTATGCTTGTATTCACATTATAACTCAACAAAATTCATCATTTACTCATTTTGTGAATTCAATTGTACCAGCATTTATGGACTAATGATGTAAAAGTCATTATCAAAACTCTGTAATAAAAATAGATAACCCATGGGCCCTTTAATGGTTCAAGGTAACAATATCAAACCTTTCCAGTAGATTGAAATAAATGGTTTATGGATGTCTGTGCAGGCTGAGCCACTGGGTTGTGAATAAAGTGTGTATCTGTGTTCTTTACGTTACTGTTTATCTCATTACACTAGGTCAGTGAAGAGCAAGACAGGCAAATGGAGAAAGAGAACCGCTTTATCATAAGGTGGAAGGACACCACGGTAAGTCACCCCTTTTAACCTCCATATTAAGTGTGTGTGCCCAGTGGAGAAAAGAAAATAAAGATCAAACTGCAGATGCGGCATTTACTTTTTAAGCTGATTTAGCAGCCCTTTTTTGTGTAAATGCACTACACGCATATATACGTGTTCATTTTTGTATGTGTTTGTATGCCTGTATGTTTTTATGCATATATTTTTACAATATATTGCTACATATTCTCTCCCAACCTTGCAGAAAAATGTATATCAGACACACTGATATACATTGGTTAAAATGAAGAAAGAAAACTTCATAAAATTCATGAAAGCTTGTTTACATTTTACAATCGTTACATGTTACTTATTGATTCACATGTGTCTGCATGATATGTTTTGCAAATGAGACAAAATATTGTTTTCATATCGTAAGTATATTGACTCTCATTGCAACATGCCTTCACACTGTGAAATTTGTGCATTTTTCTCTACATAAGTGTTATTTTGCCCTGTCCAGATGTTGGTTTGAGCTCAGGTGGGAAGAAAATCCCATCACCTCCGTGCATTAAGCTTAGTGGACAGTAACACAAAAAACACAGTTTGCTCAGGTTGCTCACATAACCTGAAAACGAATTAACCTTCCCTGTGTGCCACCGTCCGAATCCAAAGAGTTGTTTGCAAATGTATGTTTTGTTTTATCGGTTTTATTTCTTTCTTTTTGGTCTGAGAGGAGAGAAGGGAGATTTGGGCTTGGGTTCAGCCATGCAGAATAGAAGGTCAGCTCTTCGAAGGGTCAGTTCTATTACTGTCCCCTCAAGTCATGGGGAAAATTGAAAATCCACTAAGACAAATGAAAAGAGGAAAATGCTTGGACGTGCTGTGGAGTGCTTTGCGCAGGAGGGGGGAGAGCAACGGGTTTGCTTCAGCATTTGTGCATTTAAGAACCTGATCCTGCACTGCACATGACATTGTAATGCATGTGCTTACAGTGCATTTGTACATAGGGGGCCATTATAAGTGGTTTATACTTAGAAATGGTTATTGTCTTCTTTCTTCTATGGGTGAGGATTTAGAAATGAGTGAACCTCCAGTCATCTCAGTGCAGCAAACTTCTGCTTTCCTCTGTAATGACGTGTTAAATTATGCGTGACTCCAGCTGTACATCATTTAGATAAACACACAGCCATGTGAGAAGAATGGAGTGTTGATTACACTTTGTTATTTCCACAGTCACTGCAATAATGTTGAATGAATTCTTCAGTAAATGTGCATATGTATATCATTCTTTCTGGGTTTTTTTTCCCTCTTTCTCTCTTCCTCTTTTTCCAGTATTGCTTGAAAGACTTTTAGCATCCTCAAATAATTTAGGGATGGGTGTAATTGATATTTGACTGATAGCAATATTTATACTGATAAAGCTTATCTGGCACTTGTCAATCATTTAACTGATAGTACTTTTGTTGATGTGCTACAGAAAGGTCCCGGAAGTCAGACTGAATTTCGAGCTGAATACTTTGAATTTTTTATTTTTTTTTTGTAGTAATAATTTACTTTCCTACTATCGCTACAAATGTTTGTGGTTGATGTCCAGAGCATCTCTCTCACCCCCAACCACAGATACAATCTAGCACCTTCCATTTGAAAAAAGGCTATTTAAGTTAGACTGCAATCACATTGAATATCACTGAATGCTGATAGCAGCACTATTTGCCCCGGAGCTTATCGATATTCCAGTAATGACCAGTCGGGGACCAATACCAGTTAACTGCCACAATAAAATGATTGGGTGCTTCATTTGTGAGTTGAAATGTTTTGAAAGGAATGTGACAGACTGTCACCCATCATGACAGCATATGTCCACCATGATGTTTATGTTATAGTTCTGCCTGTGTTATGTAGCGGGAGACAATTATAGTTACATGTTGTTATTTTGCAGACTCAAGTATTAACTTTAACTATGAGGTGAAAAAAAAAAATCTTTGTATGTCTACAGTTTTCTCCAGCTGGTGACTTGATCCTTGAGGTCTACTTGGAAAAGAAAGAGCCAGAAAACTGCTGTTTAATCAAGGTGTGTGTGTGTGTGTTTGTCTATTTATGTTAAACCTGGGGCGATAACTGCCACCGACCAAATCAAAGAGGAGTTAATCAAAGAAGTGTCTCATTTAATTGTATGAGTAATTGTATTTTATCAGCAACAGAGGAAAGCTGCAGGTTAATGCCTTTAAACAGGTGTGACGACTTAGCAAAGTGTGCGTGTGCGTGCGTGCGTGCGCGCGTGTGTGTGTGTGTGTGTGTGTGTGTGTGTGTGTGTGTGTGTATGGGCATGTCTGTATCTCAGTTTATTTCCTCTGTTTCTCAGCATAACATGTTTGACATATATTGCTCTGTGTGTTAGGTCTCTCCCACTATGAGTTCTGAAGAACTGACTGAAAGCACTTTAGAGTTGAGGGGAATAGAGCCAGGCTCGCAGGACCTCTGGACTCTGTTTGAGGTCATTGAAAATGGAGAATTGGGTAAGAACCATGTTTACACAAAAAAGAAAGCCCAAAGCACACTGAACCAGTGGTCTCCAACAATGAACAAACACTGAGTTGGTGTGTAAATGCATTAAATTATACCACAGCTCTAACCAAGCAATGTGACTGAGAGGCAGTTTCTGAATGTCAATGTCTCCTGATGATGCTCATGTTCTACCTTAAAAACTGCTCCGAGGCCAACCAAATTTCATCAAAACATGGTTAAAATGGCCATAAATGAAGAAGAAACTAGTCTATGAAGTGGTAAAAGTGACCTGCATGTCTCCTAAGATTTACCAGAACATTAGTATTTCAGTTAATATTGTTTCAGTTTCAGGTTTTGTTTTTTGTCTCATGTGAGTTTCTGAAATTGCACTTACATGTAAAATACAAATGTAAAACCGGTAACTCAGTATATCTTATTATAATTACATAATGAAATAATAAAAATATCAAATCAAAATACGTAGGGCATTAAAGAAACAGATTCATCACATGCAAGGAAAAAACTTATAAAACTCATTTGAAGTAATCAGAAGTGGTGTCTGTCTCATTAAGTTTAATTTAAATATCGTTTATTCAAATATCGTGTATCTGCTTATATATGAGTTCTCGAAATCTTGTCAACATTTCACATGTTTTGTAAATTTCTGTCTGATTCCATTAATTGGACAAAATATAGCCACCTTAATATGTTCATTTTCCCATTTGATTTACTATAGTTATATATGTGTGCATTATTTCTCTTTTTTACTCATATTTTAAAGGGGCATCCTATGGAATAAAACCTTAGAGATATGACTTTATTTTCTTCAGAATCTTTATAGATGATGCTAATTATAACCTTTTAAAATTGGCCAGGCCTCGAAATCTGTTGCAGGCGTGGAGCTGCATTAAAAATGGCCATGTTACATACATGAGTGCGCAGCCTGTTTATTAGAATAATTTCCTCCTGGTTATGAAAAACTATTAACTGACTATGATGGGATTGAAGCAGTGGGGGAACAGAGGGGGCACACACATGAGGCTTGCCAATAGCGTGCACTATGTTACCCTCTTTCGCAAATTAGGACTGGATAATAGATCTATTTTGCACTTGAGTGTGTTTTCTAATCAGGCTCAGATTGGCTGAGGATAATTGCAAATTTGCACTGTGTAATTATGTGCACATGGAAGCCAGAAAAAAAAACATTTAATTTGTAATAGATTTTTTTTTTTTTTTTTTTTTTTTTTGTAATGATGGAATTTGCTGATGACATTTTAGGGTTGGAGTTAACTGATGTAAGAATTGCCACAGCTGAGGAGATTAATTTTGTAGAAGATTGGAGTTAAATTGTGGAAGATGCCATCCACTACCATTAACTTGCCTGGCTTAGACAGAGATGCATGGATACAGACATGCACAGACAAGGACACACATTTGGTGATTATCAACCTCGTTCAGTGTCATAGTAGAGGGCTAAAAATAGGTAAAAAGATTGAACTTCGCATATGAATCAATCGTACCCTTGCCCACACATGCTTTCTTTACCACTGTGAGGTTGGAACAGCTCTGTAGATTACTGACACAGGACCCGTTCCACCTAATGATTGACTGCAATGCTGTATTTTGTTATTTATTCATATAACGTTTATATTCCAATTTGTCATTGCTGTTATCATTAAATGGAAAGACAATGGAAAAACAGTTTCTCAGCTACCACTTATAACGTGTCCCTAACTACTGTGTTAACGATACATGCAAAACTAGGTATCTACTAGTAACAGATGGATTACAGTCATACAACTCATTTTAGTACACATGTGAATTGACTTCCCTTTTTATTTGTGTAATCACAAATGGGTCTTGTATAAATAAGCATATTTCCTCTTTTACATGTGTGAAAAAAGGGTGAGTAATTACATTCATGCCTTTCTGATTGTAACAGGAGGGAATTGCCTACATTATGAGAGGGGGTCCTGTGTCTGCACAGGAAATTAAAATGTTCCTAACATTATTCTAGCTGTAGTATCATGCTTGTGTTGCAAGCATAAAAACCTAACTAAGGTTCTGGAGTTCAACCATGCAGCAGATGCAAAGTATGCATGCTTGTAAAGGTAATTATATACCACCTGTTGCAATCCAAAAAATATCATGTTGGAATAACCACTACTTATCACACTGCTATCTTGGAGAAAATGTGCTGTTACAACTATCAAGATGTATTTGTGTAATTATATAAATGAAATAAACGACATTGACACAGCTGTACTAACTAACTGGTGTAATCCATCATTAAAAATGAATGCTACAAATTGTTTCATTCTTAATGCATGCATTAGGTTGAATGGGATTTTTTTCAGCATTATATAAACCTTGTCAAATGCTTTTTGAATGTGAATGTGGGCACTGGACAGAACGTACATCAGTTTCTTACATCTTAGTCTTTGTCTTGTTTGTTTCAGAGCGCCCGTTATGCTACAAAGCAAAGGTTTTGGAACAGGTTTTGGAGTGGAATGCTCTGGAGGACCCCAGCTCAGCCTACCTGCTCATTAAAAACTTTCCTGGGTTCAAGACATCCCATTCCAGATCAGGTAGAGAATTCTCTACTCGCACCCAAGAATGACCTCTCCCACTAGGTCAGAATCTTGATCCTTCTCCCAAATACCACTTCCTGACTACATTTCACCAGAGTACTTTCTTCATGAAAGATTTATGGGTTTGTTTTTCCACAGAGATCATTGCGAAGATTTCATATCCTCTTCTGTAAGGATATGCTTTTGCTCGTATATTGAATCATTCACCGCATTAAAGAAAGACTCATTTAGCTGTTGCTTTCTCCTGCTCCTTCCACCATTCCAAACATAGTAATAGCAGTCAAGAGAGCACCTTAGTCTTTAATAGTCTATTATTGAACTGGCGTATCACATGCAACCTTTTACCCACACAGAGTAATAACTTCCCTTTCACACCTCACCAAATGATATTAATATCTATGAGTCATCTTATTGAATGATTACTGCAGTAACTGTCACTCCCCGGGCTATTTAGACATAGGCTGTGGCTTTATCAGATCTTCTTAATCATTTCTTGAGTGTCTTGACTGATGTGTAAATTAGTGAATGTCAAATCCCTACTGTAATAATTACTCATTATTATGTGCATGCCTGGCATTCTGTGTGTATGTGTGTGTTTGTTTAGAAGACCTGACCGATGTCACTAAAGGAGAGCACCTAAAGTTTAATGATGGCTCAACCAAACTGCTGTCAGGTCACAAATTTCAGGATAGATACCTGGTGCTGCGGGACAAGAAGCTGCTACTGTACAAAGACCCCAAAGTATGGATTTACCTGCATCCTTCATTCCAGGCTTCTGTCCTGTCCTGGCCTGTCCTGTTCTTTTCTTCTGATTGCTTCATTTCTTTTTCCTTTCCTTGCCTTTCTTTTCTCCTTTCCTTACTTACTTTCTATGTCTTCTCCTCTTTCTCCTTTACTTTTTCACTTAACTACTTCTTTCATTTTGGCCTCTAACACCAACACGACCCCAAAACCCACCATGAACTGAGATTGTTGCATATTGATTATCTTTCTTCCTTCCTTCCTTCCTTCCTTCCTTCCTTCCTTCCTTCCTTCCTTCCTCCCTTTCC
>JBBMFX010000011.1:8152889-8169451 GCA_037832545.1 Rhabdalestes septentrionalis
AGACAGAGAGAGAGAGACAGAGAGAGAGAGACAGAGAGAGAGAGACAGAGAGAGAGACAGAGAGAGAGACAGAGAGAATCACAAGTTGGCTTCAAGCGTTTTAGGTACTTTTATAAGCATGTTTTAGCAAATCTTTTTAGTGAAAGCCTTGAGTGGTGGAGACAACCCAGCAAGTAGACTAATTGATACCCTCAGACTGTGGCACTTTCACATTCTTTTTCTATCGTTTTAACCACCACTCTCCAAGGCGTGGTTTCCATAGAAACTGCAGAGGAACAATGCAGAGGTAAAGGTACAGGTAGATGAGACCTTTCCGCTGCTAAAATAAGGATAAATATGCCAGGAACAGGATCAGAGGCTAACGCGTCGCAGGGGAAAGTACAAGCTGTCTTAGCAAGCAAAAAGAGGGCGTTCCGGTCGTACTGGTCCTGGTGCAAGATGTTCCAGCACATTTGTTCTTGTATCATTAAGGTCTTACAGTTGCGTTCGTTAGAACTTAGATTGGACATCTAGTGCGTGTAAGGGCATAGAATAGTTTGTCAGACTGTGCTTGTTATTGGCGTTTACTTTCTTATATTTAAGACACAAAACTAATTTTTTTTTGTGTTTAGATGCTTTTTATGGCAGTTGTGCACAATTAGTGATATCAAGGAAGCTGCTATTGGCTTGATTGATTAAAAATGTTTGATTATTGAATAATTTGAACTAGAAAACACAGATAACTTACCAATTCCAGAGTTTGATCCTACTACCTAAAGGAAGGCTTTATTCAGGAATTATTTTTCGGGTACCAGATATCAAAGATAATTAATCAGATTATTCCAATTTCTTTCGGCTAGTCATGTTTTAGTTTTTAGTTTTTTGCCTGATATAACTAATCTGGGAAAACTATTTCACATGTTATCCTTTGTGTGCCAAGAGGAAATCCTTCACGCCATGAACTATTTAGACATTTGTGCCATCATGTTAGGTCACTTATTTTGCTATTCAAATACTATCATTTCATTGGAAGCAATGAAATTCCTTCAAACGGTGATTGGTGTTTCAGACCATTGCTGGTTTGCATGTGTAGTGCCTTAATACCCAGTGAAATGTACGACCCCACAAGATTACACATTGTAAATCATTGTAAGAGAAACAGCTCCAAATTTTTGACCGTACTCTCAGTGCAGTATGGTAGGAGGTGCTCTCTGAGCCTTCTTCCCACAAGTAGTCTGCCATAGGTTGGATGTTTTCCACTTAGTTTGTTTTTCCTGGTAAAAGAGTTCAAAAGTTTTTGTATGTGCATTTGCAAGTCTTTAATCATAATGGAGCAACTTTGTATGTTTTTATTTATCTAGTATGGAGGAGACTTATGGCCTACATGCAAAAACAAGAGCAAGTTTTCAGTTCAACAGACCACTAGAGAATGTAGTTCCAGTCACCGGGGATCAGAGAATGTAACAAGAAGGCAAAGCAAGGAGGTCAGCATCAAAGCACACCATACTGATTTTAAAACTCAAAATAGCATTATCCTCCTGCCTAAGGACTTAAATGTTTTGAAAATGTTGCAGTGCTAATACAGGCACTTGTTCTCTATTTCCACCTCTTGGGTTTCCTTTTGTAACTACAATACATGACCGTGCAGAATGATTTTAAGGTTTTCATGGCAGATATTTTGGCTGCAAATTAAAATTTTGATTCTTTTACATAAATAAATCTCCAGTCTGTATATCCTCCAAAATTAAGCATATCCAGGGATCTTGAGTGATGCCACAGCCATCTGTAGCAGGGTGTCCATGAGAGCAAAATTGGCCTCGCTCTCTTGGTACATGCTGACCAGCGTATGTCTGTAAATTGATGTATCAGAATTGGCAGTTGATATGCTTTTCCAAGCTTTTTGAGCTGTCCAATAACATTGTGTAATAAAACGTGACTCACAAGAAGCATGTGTTAGCATTGGTGGTGATAGGAGGACCTCACAAGTGGGTGAACTTTGCACTTGACTAAATTAGAGAGATTTGGAAAGAAGTGGAGGAAAACCTATGAGAATGTCTTTTTTGGGCTGAGGCTTGAACACTATATATGCTACATACTTTCTAGTTGGTTGCAGTTATATTGACAAATGCTCTGCTCTTGGGTGTCTGGTTGCTCCTGAGCTATATCGTACTCACCTGAGCTTCATACTATTAGGTTACACTTACCCACTTAAAGCTTGTAAAGACAATCCTGTTAGCTATGTAAGGTAAGATAAAATAATAACTTATTATGGTATGGAAATTACACTCTTTCATATTATGACTGTGACAAAATGGTCAGTCTTTCACCTTTCAGACTGTAATGATCCTGACAGTTTGTCCTCTTCCTTTTTTATTCGACAGGATAACAGGATGGTGACCACTAATGTTACTCCCAAGACAGAGAACTCTAATGAAGTTAATTATAAGCATAAAATGGCCATTTTAGAGAGTCATTTTAAACAAAAAGACCAAAGATTGGACTCCAAGTTAGGACACACAGTGGCATCCAGTGGAATTAACTATCCCCTCCCAAAAGACAGAATGGCATGTGATGGACCACCCCAAATTCATAGTGTTCCCTCACGCCCAGACGCAAGTACTCATACCAAACCTCCTCAGAAGAAAGTTATGTTTGGCTATGCGGCAGGACAAATGCCACAAAATCTTCTAAGCGAACTGAGCACTGTCCTTAACCAGACGGGACGGACTCCCAGGGGAGGAAGCTGAGAGGACATTTAAAAAAAAGTCTTCCAAGTTGTACACAGAGCAAAGTGGAGGTCAAAATAGCAAAATCGCTCTCAGATCTCAGGCAGACAAAATAAAGCTGTAAATAATGAAATATTTATTTCTTATGTGTCCTGAGTGAAGCATTACTCTCTATGACTTTACCATCATCTAAAGAGGATTTCACACACCAGCGAGCCAGTCCGGTGGTACATTGCTGTTATAATGGCAAGGAAGGTGGTAGTGTACATCCAAAGGGCTTTCAGATTGATTTTAGGTCAAACATCAGATGGAATATGTAGATGTATATACCTTAAACGAATCAAAAATGCTCGAAAATATTCGTGCTTTTAGGGAGAATGTATTATTACAAAAATCTGTATTACCCTACAATAGTCATTGCTACCACAATCTACATCAGTCACCTGTCTTATCCACAAAGGGCCAATGTAGCTGTTGGTTTTCATTCCAGTCAAGCAGAAGCTCCTCTGATTCCACATGTTTAAAATGTTGATGTCATTTTTTCAAACAGTGTGTGGGTTATGAGGTGTTCTACTGCTACATGTTTAATTTGAGGTTGATTTGAAGTCAGTTCAGACACTACTTTGATTATCTAAGACTGCTGGCATGTTCAGTGTTTTAGTGTGTTTTATGTTTTGTACATTTGAAAATAAAACTATTTTTTTCATTCCTAGTCACCCAAAACCTTTGAAAAATGAATATTCCTCTGAAATGGGTATACACTGTGTTTTTGTTGCCTAGTTTAATTTAAATATATTTATCACCAGGATTTTACACAGATGATGCATCACTTTGCTGCTGCCTGCATTCCGTGTTCTTTTAAAATATTCTAACTGTTCTCTTATGCCTGTTGTTAAAACCCGTCATGTACTGTTAGACTCTGAGATTGTATAAATAAATGAAAATCAAAGTTAACTGTGAGATTCCTTTGCTGTATTGCAATCTACTCAGTGTTGCTGGTCTGATAGAAATGATCAAAAGAAAGGAACATCATACAAGACTTTAATTGATCATTGTAAGCTGTTTATCTGAATGATAGCTTTTAGACATGTTAACATTTCATTCTCCAGTGGCTGACTTCATGATGGTATCTGGATGTTTGCAGATCACAGGTGTGTGTGTAGATTATTCTTAGACACTGTAAAGTCCACCATCAGTGAGAGAGGCTTGTGTGACACACCTGTTCTATTTCCCTCATTAGTTTCTTTTGTTAGAAATAATTATCGTGGTTATAAATGACAACTGGGTGACTTTGACACTTCAAGCACAGCCAGATGTTATGATTTTCAAAGCACAAAGAAACCTGTCACATTCGTGCCACAATCATCGTGTGTGTGAGAGAAAAAATGCTGTATATTAACATATATGTGTGTGTTCTCGCCTGTTAGCACTTGACTCCTTTACTGCATATAGCTTTTCAAATGCTGCGGCGCTCCCCTTTGAAGGTTACCATATGGCAGGAGTTACACAAGTGAGAGTTGATATAATTAAAGATGTTACACACCCCACTCTGAGCTTGGCACTCTAAAGATGGCTCCAACAGTAGCTCAGTGAGACACATGGCTTTATACGTGTACAACATAGACTCATGCTTCTGTCACATGTACAAACACACTGGTCTGAAGTGGGTTTGGAATGTTAGGTGATTAGAACACTAGAACACTAACGTAGCTCAGTGAGACACGGTGCTTTGTACACATGCAGCATATGTTCCTGTGTCTGTTGCATGGAAAAACATAATGTTAATTAGAACTCATGATAAATGTATTTGCTCACATTCCTGATTGTGGCATAAACATTTCGCACACTATTTCCAAACTTAAAAGTGTAGCGCTGGAACTGAAACTTTGATCTGAATCTAAAAGCAGCGCAAGAGTCCTCAGACCAAGCACCACCAGAGGCCCATCAATTTGAGTCATTTTTTGAGACCCAGCATGCAAAGTGCCAAATAAAAGTGATTTTTCTAATCACTGTAGTGAAAATAACCACCATCAGCAAATGATGAATAAATCAAACTAAAAATATAATAACATTTGGAACAATTAAAAGATGTTTTTTGGCCAGACAACTTCAATATAAATGTCCTTTTGGCTGTGCAGTTCTCTCCTCTCCTAATTTGATGGACTGTTTTATATCTCATGCGCGTGTTTCCTCACAAGTTTGAGGCCTCTGTGGTAAATTCTGTCAGTGAGAGTGGCTGACCCAGCGTGCAGGATTAAAGTTTGCTTAAGGTAATGATGGAAGTATGAAGTAATGAGAAACACTAAAGCAGGGGAGAGGCAGGGTACAATCTGTTCAGAATCAGAGGCTGTGAAATTTGAAAGTGAACTGATGCTGTCAGATTCTGTTAACTTTGAGCATGTGTGGGATTCAACTATCAAAACAGATACACTATATGCACAAAAGTATTGGGACACCTGACCATCACACCAACGAGGGCGTCAATGAAATTTCATTCTAATACAGAGATTTTAATATGGAGTTGGTCATCTTTTGCAACTGTAGAGCATTTATGAGGTCAGGCACTGATGTTGGACAGAAAGCCTGGCTCACAATTTCTGTTGGCTGGTGTTGAGTTGCGGGCCGATCAAGTTCTTACACACCAAACTCATCTGACCATGATTTTATGGACCTTGCTTTGTTCACTGGGGCACAGCCATGCTGGTATAGAAAAGGTTCTTACTCAAACCGTCCCCAATACTTTTGTCCATACAGTGTATTTCAAGCTCTATCACATGTGCATGTTTTAAAAATAATTCTATGTTGTACTGAGAAAATGTAATCAAATAAATTTTGCATCGTTTACTGAGGAATTGTAGTGCACTTGTGGTAAAATCAGAGATTGAAGGTGATGTTGGTGAAGAGAATTTGCCAGTACTATTTTCATGCTCTGTCCTGAAGCTGTTAAACTATCTAAATGAATATTTTAGGTTTTAGATGCTGTGTAGCACTGCTGCAATATACAATCAATGAATTTGCTGTTTTAATGTAGAAAATAAAAACAGGTCAGTTTACTGAGGACTAATGCATCCAAATATTCCAAAATGTGTAGATAATGTTCTCCATAAATTTTACTCCAATTTCTCAGCTTTACCACAAAATGGATATAATAAAATAGGTCTATAAAAAACACCACCTCAGAAAACTCAATTTAAAAAATAAGATGAAGCCAATATGATTCAAACATTTGCTCATAAAAGATGCAGTGTGTCTCTGTAAGCTATTACTGCAAGCCTTGTGTTTGATCAAGCACAGGCCAATTGGGCTTTATTTTGGATAGGAGGAAAAAAAGACAATTCTCTGTCTCCGACAAGCCACTGAGCAAATGGCACATCATCTGAACTCATCATTTATTGATGGCCCTCAGCTGATTCTGCACATATTGGATAAGTCTAGCAAATTAACTGTAAATAAAGCTAGTTTGTTTTCTAATCAAGGAGGTGGGAAAGGGCCTGAGGGGAAGCTTTAGGGGTTCAAGTGCTCAAGTTGACCTCAAATGTTTAATGAAACCTCTTAAAGTGTTTGTGTTCTATTATATATAATAGCTAGATGTCTTATTACCTAAATAAAGACTTTATTTTTCTTTTGCTTTGCTAGTTACTGGTAATACAGCTTTGGAACTTACTGATTCATTCAATTTTTGTATTCGTCATACTAAATGGTTTCAGATCATCACACAAAATGTTAAAGAACTTGAGGAAACACAACACAGTTTTAAATGATAGTTATTTATTAGATGGGTAAACATCTCTGTGGGATCTAAGGGTTTGTGAAGTGTTTTTTTTTTTACATTTTCAGATGTAATGGTACCCCTGACTTTCAAAATATTTCAAATTTAGCTCACCATTTGAAAATCCATCATTATTCCCAAAGGCAAATTTTGGTAAATATTAGAAGAGTGTTCATGTTCCTCTTGGTTCTTGAAACATACCATCTTGTGACCTTGTCTGAAGTAACCAAGGCCTTCGGTTTCTATTATGCCAATCTGGGTTCTATTGTGGCTTCCTAAATGCACACATGGAGGAACTTTTAATAGACGGTCCACATTTTACGATCACCACTGCTGGCATCCTAGAGCTGATATACAATCCTCTCCAAAACTGATATATTTGTGGCACACTGTGGAAAGGTTCTGTTTAAGTTGAAGTTTAGATTTAGTGGGGCTGCTGGTAATCAAATGTTAACCTATGTACTAACAAAATTTGGTAAATTTCATCAGTGGAGTTGGTAAAGTTACATTTGCACAGAGGGCCAGATGGTGCTATTTAACTTTTTTCCTTTGCTAAAAAAATTATTATTTTACTTGTTTTGTTTGACAATTTATCACTATTTTGATTAGTATGTGTGGTAAATGTGAGTCATGATAGATACCCAATGAATAAGGAGGGAGGGACAAAATGTTTAAACATTTTAATATGTCAAAGCCAAGTGTGACAGATTAGAGGTTTCAGCTTTGAATTTAAACCTGGAATTTCATATGGCTTGGCAGTTCATCCATTAATCACACCAGTTTGCAAACCTCAGAAGCGAGGGTTCTTTGTTTTCTTTCTGAAAGAAAAAAAAAACATTCAAAACTTCAAAAAAGACAGTTAAATAGTTAACGAGCCAAAATATACATTTCCTCATATCAGGACCACATCAATTTCTTATTCACACACTTTATATGGAAATTATGATGAACATTATTTGTCAAGATGGACATGTTTTAGTCATAAACAAATATGTACTTAAACTTGTCATTTCTTGTGATAACTCTGTTAACTCAGTGTTAACATATATGCCAATGTCAGGGACGCAGACCTCCCAGTTCTCAATAATTTTTATTATTACCAAACAAAAACAAACACTGGCACGAGAGTCAGAAAAATATCTCAAAAAAAGCACAGCTGTTTAGCATGAAGTTGTATTAAACAAACCTAAATACAAAACATAAAAGTCTCAAAACCAATGAAAACACAAAGCTTCTTTCTCCTGGGTACACCGCCCAGCTGAAACACATAATCAAACTCGAACCCAGCATGTTTAGGATTTCAAAATATGAGTATGAAAACAGCTAAACAATGACGTGCAAATTAAATTAAATGGTTGCAACTAATTACTCTGGTTTGTCACAAAAGTGTATTTTCTTTGTGATGCTTTGTGAAAGTTATCACTATGCTGAAAGCAGGTTGATCAGAACACAGATCATTCATCTAGACAACATGGATCAAAATAAAATGGGATGGCCAACAAAGGGTAGTGAAATCTACTATTGTGTTGATATTGAAGGTGAGCACTGGATAGACTGCACACATCTATACACATAGCAAAGAACTTCCACAGACTCAATTCAAATGTTAAAAAAACTTTTCTGAAAACTTTTTAAAGCAATTTCCTGAGTCTAAAATTCCAAACTTTAAAGATCATTTTATATTAGCTTATATGCTCCTGATTTATTAAGTTTCCTCTATTTTCTATTAATTTAGCAGTTTGATTATGATGCTTTATAAAATGGCTGATTTTCACTTATTCTAACCCATTATCTATTTCTCTTTATTTATTTGTTTATTGAATTAATCATAATTAATTGATAAATTAGTATGAGCACTGGAAGCAAACCACCCATTTTATGCCACAAAAAATGCTTTTGTGCTAAAAGCACTAAAATATTAGATTATATTAGAGCATTACAATTACAGCAGCCCCTAAATGAAACATTTAACAGTCTACCACTTGAGTCATTTGGTATTAATTTACACATGCAATTTCCATCTTCACAGTTAGATTTTTTTTTCTTAGGCTGAGTAAATCAATGTTCAGGTGCTAAATTCATCATTTGCAATGACTCTGACCTGCATTTTTTAATGGTTTGGAGGAAACATTCAAAATTGAACACAGAAAAAAGAACAATGAGCCTGTGCATTTTTTGGGAACTTTGTTTTACTCACTCAAACATTTAATAAATCAGAATCTAGACTAGCTGTATAGTAGTTCCCCTACTATAATTAGTCATAGATTATCAGATACACTAACTATAAATGTATCACTCACTGTTAACCTAGTCTAATAATGTAAAGGGACCACCATAAAGCCAGTACTGACCAGATATCATTTGGAAAGTGGAGCACTCTCAGAACAGCAGGGGCACAAACAAAGTTATGAAATATTATCTTGTTTTTCTACTCGTTATATTTGTGGCTTTTTGCATGGATGTTTGTATGTCTTTTCCTGCCTACAGAACATTTTTTCCACACTGGACTGTCGCTCTTGATGTAATCAAATTGTGACAATATTGCCCACAGCACAAACAACAAGGCCCAATTTCACTCCGCTTCACCTGGATATCGGCCACTCGAATTGGCCATGCGACTTTATCGGCCCAAAGCTAGTGGGCTGAAATTACCATCGTGGATTCGCAAAAGCGAGAGTGCTCTAGAGGCACTGTTTGAAGTGATATGGGGGGCTTGCGAAATGGGGGACCACAGTCTTGCCTCAAATTACGACAAATTACATTCATCACAGCCTGTTTGTTTGTCTGCTTCGATTATAGCCTGATATGGTAATTTACTGTATCATTCTCACTTCATGGAATTGGCTCTCTGGGTCCTCCAAATGCCTTCCTTGTCTTTCAGAGGTTAAATACCCATTGTTAAGTTATGCAGTGGGAAACATCTAATCAAGATGTAGACCGGGCATGAAGGAATCTAGGCAACATATGTGTGCAGCAAATGGATAATGAGCCTGTATTCTGTCTGAATTATTCACGGGTGGGATGAGATTTGGGGGAGTTATGAATCATTATGAAGCTTATCATATCAGGATTAATAAGCTTGATTATATCACGCCATTTGTTCAACTGGCACAGGACTCTTCGGTATCATAATACGCATCGCTGCAAAACCCCCACACCCATACTGCCCCACCCCATTATGCCTTTATCTGATGTAAATATAGCACCCCTTGTTGAATGTTGAATGTCTGATTGGCTGCATAACAATTAGCTAATTAGCAGCTGAAAGACAATGCAGAGTTGATGTGAGATCATCTATGATCACGCATGAAAAAAATGTTCACAGTTAGGAAAAGACAAAGATAGCTCAAATATGTGTGTGGATGTGTTAGAGAGTGAGAGAGAGAGAGAGAGTTCAATTATTGTAAAAGCAACAGATAAGAGAGCTCATCTGAGGAAAGATCTCAATGGATTAGCATCTATTTGTTCATATTTGCAAGTTCCATTCTCTAAAGTTTTGGCATGTACTCACTGGCAATATTCCTTTCATATAATGAAGCAATTTAAATTGCAAGTATTATCATTAACCCTATGGCGAGTTTTTCTTCTTACTTAATTCTGGGGCCATCCTGGCACTAAGGAAGCATTTTTGTACTCTCCCAGCATAGTCTGGGCTGTATAACTAAGTAACTTGTTAACTAGCAAACTCTAATGCAGACCCTGTCCATAGTTATCCTTGAACATTGCTTGTGATTTTTGCAACACCATTCAAACAAAGTTTTCGACATCCCCCTCTATAATTTTGTGGTATGTATGCTATCCTGCTTCAATACAATGACAATAAAGGAATATCTTATCTTATCTTAAATACTCCACTAGGGGACCAGATTGACCAGAAACACTTTTTTATTTGGAAGAAAAAACAGTACCTGAGAAAATTTGATTTTTTTTTTTTCAAACTTACCGTAATTTTCCTATGGTGGTAAACATCTAGATCTGCACTGTAAGAAACAATTCACCAATTCACGCCAAATGCATCAGCCGAGACTGAGGCCATAAGCTACAGATTAGGCCAAATCAGGGTAAGCAGATATGAAAGGAAACTATTCAGGTGCAGCCACAGTCGTGTCTCTCCTCCTGTTTGGAAATGTGCTAATGTGATTCTGCATTGCAAATAAACCATTGATTCTGATTTAGTAGCTTTAAGCATTGTCTGACTGACATTACGTAATGCAAAATTGCATTGGGTGAGCAATGAGGGAGCAGTCATATTTCAGGCAGGGCAACAAAAGTTTTGCCATCCTTCCTAAAATACTGCCTAGATGACTGCCTAGTCGGCCAACCCTGACTGCAATTCCACTGAGGAATAGTAAGACAACATGTAGCTGCTTTATTTTTACTGCTGGTTTGGCATACCAAAGACAGATCTGTTTAGGCAATTTGCATTGGGCTGTGTGGTGCTGTCCTCACACTGAATGGAGCAGAGGAGAGATAGACAGAACACATTACTTCAGTTCACCTCAGCCTTGCTCACTTTTTGTGGTTGTAAAAAATCCTTTCAGCTTTAATTTTGTTCACTGTAGCAAATCCATTTAATGGAAATGAGAATGAGAGAAAGAGATAGATGCACTGAAGGAGCTGTAAGACACACAAAATGATCTGATCATTTTTTTTTATTTTTGCAATTATTTTCATGAACGCCATTAATTTAGCATCTTGTAGAGCAAAAATGGCTACGTTCCAATGTTCTGATTCCCTGAACTGTACATGCAGGTTTATTACTGGTTTCAGCACTGCTGGGAAATAAATGTGTAATTTGATTCTGAAAAAGTAGTTTTGTATTGTTGTGATTTGCCCTCTCAGGAAATATTGCACGGTTAACTCAGTTAATTTTATTAATTCAACTATCAGACAAATTTGAAGTGAAGGCCTGGCAATCTTGTCCTAAATATTTGATTTCATATTATGACCATGACACACAAACACATGTTCACACCTGGCCAAAGCAGCACTGCACTCTATTACTATATTACAGGATACAAACTTACTGTTTTACCTCAAGACAAAATTGCCCCATTATCAATTTTATCTTGCCCCATGATCACATCCTGGAGTTGGACCTGGTAACGGCCAACATGTGCCTGTTACTATTCAATACAATATCAGAAAACCCATTAAATATGTTATGCGTGCATCACTTGTTAGCTACAATAGCCTTGCAGCTCCAGTGCAAAACTAAATAAGCAAACTTCAGACACCAAATGTCTCAGTTGATCGATCACATTTGGATTAAAGGAAAGATCTGTTTTTTACCTGAAAATGGACTGTAGTACTCTAACAAGATGTGTAAAAAATACTCATATGTGCTTTGTTTCAATTATGTTGGCTTTCTGTGAAATCCTGAAAGGCCCCGCTGGGGCCTGTGGTCTTGGTGTTGTGCTGAAATGTTAAAATGCTTGTTAAAATGTTATTGCAGCTTGTGCACCAGTAAGAGTGACTCATGGGACTGGTGCAGCCTCCAACATCACTTTGTCACACTGACTGCATCCGAGATGTCCAGTCAATGCATTTAGCAAACAAACCCCGGCTGCATTTATTCTCTGCTGTATTTACTCTGTCAGATATTCTGCCATCACCAGCCTGACTAATGCCTTAACCTGATCTGTCAGAACATTCATCACATTTCTCTTCTTTTTGCTCTCATTCCCTCACTCTTGCTCTCTCCCATTCCTGCTCCCACATGCCTACTCACACACACACACACACACACACACACAGAATCACAGAATTGTTGCTTGTTTTTTTCAGACCAGAGCCACTTCAGGTTTTGTCAAAATCCAGTGCATGACTCATTTCAAATTTTTTGTCCGGAGCGCATTTGTGGACAAAGCATAAATCAAATTTTCTAATTTTATGGTGAGATCCTTATAAGAAGTTTCTGTAGTACTGCTTTTTATCTTAGATTGCTGTAAAAGCACAGGAACATTGTATGGGATTATGATAAATGGAATTGATCAAATGGGATTATGATACAACAAATAAATATAGAATTTGAATGCAGCATATCAGGAAACTTTTCTTCTCATGCATTATGACTACAATTCTGATTTGACTGGAAAAAACTTTTAAAGCTCTTTTTTTCCTACTTTGATTATTTCATCCAATGATATGGTCAAATATGATGTTGGTTTGGCCTAGGGGGTAGGATACTTTCCTCTGGACCAAGAGCTCATCCTACTTTCAGGATACCACCCCTGGGGTCCTGAGCAAGAGCCTTAACCCCGAGTTGCTCCAGGGAGACTGCCCCCTGTAGTTAGGGAATAGAAGTCACTTTGGATAAAAGTGTCTGCTAAAATGCTATTAATGTATTTTAAGGCAAAATGAACTCGCCCATACCATCCATGAGTCACTATCTCTTTGGCTTTCAATTGCCAGTGAATTTAAAATAGACCATATTTATTTCAGTGCATTTATCTGCTCCTGCTTAGGCTACACTGGCTTTTAGCGACCATGGTAATTCCTGTGCCAATGTGGCTCAAAACTTGCTCTCCCTCCTCACCCCACCTCTCTCTCTCCCTGAGCCTGCCATGTGAGTAAACAGTCTTGCCACTAACAAGAATTCTCCAGTCTTAATTAGCATTAAACCCCAATGTTAACTCCCAGACATGCTATCCAGGTTATAAACAAGACAGGGACAGTGGTGACTGGGCCCTTATTTATGGCAGTGTTTTTCCTAGAGCTTAATGAATGAAGTGATAATGGTGAGGAAGGCTGTTTACTGAGTAATGGCAGGTAATCTCAGAGCTAGTTAATAACTGATAATGTAGTCTCAACATAGGGAAGAAACACACTGTTGTCATCAGTGGAGCTTTTGCTGTGACTTACTCGGTATGCTTGGATGCCTTTACTTTGCTTTAATTATCACATATAAAAGAGAGTAAAAGGAGGTTTGGATTCCAGCTGCTGATCAGTGTCTGACCTATTATAATATACACTCATGCACTGATATATACGATATGTGTTCAGTCAAACTAATTAATGCAATTTCCTCGAGGTCCGGTGTTGTAATATTTATTAACAAATATGACAAGTGACAAAAAGGTTTAACCATGTGATCATTACAGAGCAGCAGACTAGATGAACTTGGATTTTATCAAGCATAACTATATGCTGCTTAAAAAAAGAGATTAGTAGAGTGTCACGTACACATGCCAAGGGACGGAGACGCAGATGCAGGATTCCATAATTTTCTTATACAAAACAAACCTGACTGCACGAGGGCCTACAAACAAACAAAAGATCACCAACAAAACACCTGAACCCAAAGGACGGTGGACTGACACGCATAACACAAAACTAAGACCCTAAAATACCAACAGCACTGACCCAACAACAAATCAAAACACCCAATCACTTAACCTAAACACCAGCATGCTTTGGACATTCACCTGGACGGTGTACTCTTCTGTCAAAATAAAAGTCCTATTAACAGAAAGCGTAGCCTCTAGTGGCTGTTATGTGCAGAAAGGACAATATTTTTAACAATTAATTTCCAGCCAGTTTTGAATTTTGTATGAGTGATGAGATCCTAAAAGCTGTGGTGATTTTAAAGGAAAGTTTACATCACACTACAAAATCCTTTTCAGCTGTGCTCAGCTGCATCACCAGAAGCTTACGAACAAAATTTCTGATGTCCAGCACACTCAAGCTTTTTTCCTCACCATGGTGACAACTGTTTGTCTAGTCTACTGTTTTTTGGAATGACTAGTAGACTGGCGAAAATGTAATAGATGGTACAACCCTAACACTGCACTAGTTGTTATTGGGTATAGGCTGGCCTAAATCTGTATTTTGTTGAGTGATTCAGAAGCATGATGTAATGTCCCGGATGTAGTTTATACCCGTAATGATAACCTATCATTATACTGTCCAGCCCTGCACAGAGCAGTAGTTTACAAGAAGATGAGAGACAAAAGCGAAGTGGAGTAGGAGATCAAAAGCGAAATGTATTGAAAGGGAGAAGTTCAGAAAGAGGAGGAATCAGCCTGCGGGGAGAAAGTGGAGCTAAAATAAGTGAATATAGCAATGATGAAACCTTGGGTGCCACTACGAGACAAATAACCCCAGCGGAGCAGCTCCTGCATTTATCAGGGCTGGGCTTCAGCCTCTTATCTTAATGAAGAATTCTGTTTACACCTTGCTACCCATGTCTGCTCCGTCCCTACCATAACTCTCAGGGGGTCCAACAAGAACTACATTAATAAATGAAGTAAAAGATGCTGAGTCACAAAGGTGTTTGTCGCAGAGGGAGAGGCGCTAGTCCGGCGCTAATATACACAGACATTTCTTACTCGGTAACGCTAGGCTGGACCAGCACAATAGAAAGCACTGAGAGGTGGTTTCAGTAATTTTCCTATTCTAGGGTGCACGTGTAGCTTTTGTACATACAGAATGGAATGCGCTCTGCCCCGCAAGCAGTAATCAGCCAGGCTTTGTCCCTCACGGCCTTAATGTTTTCCCTCATTGTTCAACACCGGTTGTGTCCCGTGTGCAATCATCGCTGCACAAACACACACTTTTACGCTTGCTTATATGAGAACAGACTGTTCCTCGCCCAAATTTGTGTGCGATTGTGTTGTGAAATAATTGGCCTATTTATTGGCATACAGGAACATCAGAAAGACAGAAGGAGATGGAGAAAGTGACTGCGTCTACAGAGTGAGGGGATAAATTGAGGATAAATCAGGAGATTTAGAGCACACTAGTCTACAGAGCTGACATAGTGCAATCTAATTAAAAAATAAGATTCTTTACTGGCTGTGGAAGAGCGGTTGCAGGAGGATGAATAAGTAGTTTGAAATATGTGATAAAATATGGAGCAGCACGAAACAGAGGTAACAAAGTTGACTTGCTTTCAGATGAAAAGTACGGTCATTAAACAGTTTTCCAGGAACACAACGCAGGTTCTCAAAGTAGCGTTTTAGATGCTAATTGTTTCGATACAATATCAGTCACAGTCTATCATTTACATGCACCTGGCTTTGTTTGCTGTACACATCAAACTCAATTCAACCTCGAATAAAGTCGGTTTGCATCTCTTAGATCATGTTTTTTATTTACAAGCCCTGAGAGAATTACAGCATGTAGCCGCATGGTTACAGTAAATTATGGTAACATGCACAAGGATGTTAACAAGTGAATTTGTGTTGACATGATGTTTTACAGCTTGGTTTGGTATCCTAATACTTAATGCATATGAATGCAGGATAGTAACTGAGCTGAATGCCTCACTGTGCTGAAATGGTGGTTGTGGAGCTTTGTTGTACTGATTTTACTGTTGTACTATGATTTTGGCATTTTCTGGTTAAGAATGATATAATATAAAGGTCTCTTGATAGTTCTTGGTTTGGGCATGACATGAATTGGTTCATAATGTCTGCATAAATATATATATATTTTTTTATTCCTCTCATTCATTGCAAAATGAGGAAAAAACTGTCCTTTATGGTATCATTCCAAAAATCCCTTTTTGGTTCCATTTGGCAAATTCATTTTTGAAGCTGTAGTCTAGTCTAGCTACAAACTTCTGATTAGACCCTCTGTGAGAGTTAGTTCCTCAAAGAAATAATGGCAGAGGAAATAATGTCAAAATTGCCACATCTTCCACTACAGGATGGCTGAAAATGCCAAACAAACCAAGAAAAGGAAAAGGTCTGACTAATGTAGAGAAAAGGCAAGTGCACAAAGGTGTGGTTTCCCACATGTAGTTGAACTGAGTAAAGAGTGGCATAGACCTTTTTCATAGCATTTCCCAAAGCACATGTCATTCTGAACTGTACAGATGGTTTACCTAAATAGGTAATGGTAATACCAACAGGTTATGTAGCTAATATTACCTGTGAACTACAGTGGGGCAAAAAAGTATTTAGTCAGTCACCAATTGTGCAAGTTCTCCCACTTAAAAAGGAGAGAGGCCTGTAATTTTCATCATAGATATAATTCAACTTTGAGAGACAAAATGAGAAAAAAAAAATCCAGAAAATCATATTGTCTGATTTTTATAGAATTTATTTGCAAATTATGGTGGAAAATAAGTATTTGGTCAATAA
>JBBMFX010000011.1:8185136-8195694 GCA_037832545.1 Rhabdalestes septentrionalis
GAGGGAGAGAGAGAGAGAGAGAGAGAGAGAGAGAGAGAGAGAGAGAGAGAGAGAGAGATAATAAGACAGAAATAGAAGCAATCATTAGGGGCTGACACAGCATTCATGACTTAGGTCATGGTTTGACAGCCATAGAGATAAAACAGTTTTAGTTTCATCTTAAGACACATCGTTCTCTCTCTCTCTCTCTCTCTCTCTCTCTCTCTCTCTCTCTCTCTCTCTCTCTCTCATTCTCCATGTATCTTTCAGTGAACAGGAGAGAGTTGAATCCTTCATAAATACAGCTTTTATTTTTCATACAAAAACAATTCACCATTGGTGGTGAAAGAAATTGTGTTATTTTCTAAGTTTTGTATCTGCTAGTGGCGTGAGAGAAACATTGTAATGTATTATTGTAAGCCCTCACTCTATTGATTTCTCATCTATTATCTATTCTCTTTTTTAGTTCTTTCTTTTTTAGTTCTTTCTCTTTAATTCTTTCTTTCTTTCTGTATCTGTCTCTCTTTCCCATCACTTTCCCCTACTTGTGTAGAAAGGTACAGCAAAAAAGGTGAAGCTTTTGAAGCCAAGAAAGGGGTAAAACATCCATTAAAGAATAAAATGGGATGGTCTGAATAACTATGCTTTCTGGCTTGACATTCTGCACCTTTCTTCTCTTTGATAACCTATTCATTACTACATATTCACATTTGGGAATGTTTTGTCTATCTTCAAGTATTTCAGTTCCAGTGAGGGTCAGACAGAGTTGTGTATCATCTGTCTGTTGTTATGTACTTGTATCTTGTTGCTAATCCATATCATAGTTATATGACGTCAAATTACATCAGTAGATATGAGATAAAAAATCACCTGATCAATCTTTATCTGTCACAGTATCATTCTGACCTCTAATATATAATATTTACTAATATATAAACTTCTTCACAGCCAAAGCAAAGGTTTAGAACAAGAAGCATTAAATAATACATTTTGTTTCTAATTATGTGTGTAAGAAAATAAAAGGAGAGACTGCATTGCAAACAAATTTGTAGTGTCTTAATGGAATGGCAGTCCTGAACATTTTTTCATATACCGGCGACCTTTCCCTCTGGACTGTGTGTAGATCACTTTAATTCCCTGTCTGTGTTATGAATGTGTAGTTTACATGGCCCTGGAGAGGAGTTTTAAGAATGAGAGCTTTATTATGCTTTAAAGTCTATTATGCAGTGTGAGGAGCGGCTTTGTGCATTCGTGCTCATTCTGGACCAGTAAAAAGGATAATGCTGAGATACATTATAACATTAAAATACTTTATTTAGTAATTCAAGACATAGAGACATAGGAGAACATGAAACTGGTCCAGAAATGTTAACCTTTGTGGGAGGGGTGTCTTAAAATTTAGCAAAAAATTCTGTTTTTTTTTTTTTTATTCATGGCTAAGTAGCCAACAAGCCAGTGGAAAGGGATCTAATATATCCGGAACGTTAGTGTGGGGCCAGGCGGGTGGGATGGGTGTTTGCGAATGTTCCCGAATACAAATATTTTCCGAATGCCGTGTTTGTGACTTTCTGAATACCATATTCGGGTTCGGCTCCACCCCTAATATGTATTTATATATACAGTTGCAATCAGAAATATTCAACCCCCCAAAGATTTTAAGTCCTTAGCAATTAAAGCAAGATTCTACTTTGGATGACATCTTAATGAGTTGAATGAAACATCAAATCAACACAGAAAATGAAAGCCACCCCATATAATATTGTCATTTTATAAAGTTTTCTGAACGTTTTTTATGGCCCAAAGTGGAGAAACATAATTAAGCACTTGGGAACTCTATAATGATCCTTCATTTGATTCAGCTGTGATGCATATATAAACCCCATCCATGAAGGTATTCAAGGTGAGCTGCAATCATGGGGAAGACAAAGGAGCTTCCACAAAAGCTGAGAGAAGAGATTATTTCATCACACCTGAAGGGCTTTGGGTATAAGAAGATTTCCAAAACATTTAACATTCCAAGAGACACCATTGGGAGCATTATAAGAAAGTACAAAACTCATGGAACAGCTGGAACCCTGCCTGGCCGTGGAAGAAAGCCCAAAATTTCATTTCACTTTGTCAGGACAACTAAGAGAAACCCCTGTGTGACTGCAAGACAACTCCAGGATGACAAGTGCTTCAGTGGCAACTATAAGACATGCACTGAATAAACAAGAACTTCATGGCCAGATTCCAAGACGCACTCCACTCTTGACCAAAAGGAAGGTTAAAAGTCGACTTCACTATGCCAGGAGGAATTTGGGTAAGGCTACAGATTTTGGACTGATGAAACCAAACTGGAACTGTTTGGACATATGGACCAGAGGTATGTCTGGCATGCGAAAGGACAGGCTTTTGATCAGAAGAATACCATCCCTACGGTCAAGCATGGAGGTGGGTCATTGATGATTTGGGGCTGTATTTCTGCAGCAGGAACTGGGAATCTTGATCGTGTACCTGGCATCATGGATTCCCGCAAATGTTGACAAATTGAACCTTGGTGATCACTGGATGTTCAAGCAAGACGATGATCCCAAGCACACCTCAAAATCAACCAAAGCTTGGTTGAGTAAAAGATCTTGGAACATCCTGGAATGGCCTTCTCAGTCACCAGATTTAAATCCAATTGGGATTTAAAGAAGGCAGTTGCAGCACGGAAGCCATCAAACATCTCTGAGATAGAGGCTTTTGCATGTGAAGAATGGGCAAAACATCTGATATAATGATATATATATATATATAACGATCAACATGAATAATCAACATAAATATGCAGAGGGAAAAATGGTTTCAACAGGAACAATGATAGAACTAAGTCCATCAATAAGGTGCAGGTAAAGACATTTCACATTCAAACATAGGTTTACAGTTTATACAGTCAGTTATCATTGATATTATATGTGTGAAAATGCTACCTTGAAGCTTATACATTTTATGCAGTCAGTTTACCATTGATATTATATGTATGTCTTCATATATTTAAGAAAATAGTGCTTACATTTGCTCTCAGACTTCTCTCCTATTTTTCACTCTCTATTCAATGTAGAAAGACTGTATTTGTGTGTGATTTGCTCGTCAGTGCATGTTGTGACACTGCTTCTGATTTTGTGTTACGTCTTGTTTTGTAAAGAGAAGAACAATTATGAAATGTTATTTATTCTTTTTCTAGAACCACTGGTAACAATGGTTAGCACCATCATGTCACAGGGAGAGGGTCTTGGGTTTGATTACCTGTTGGCCGACTGATGTTCCATTTTTTGTGAAGTTTGGAAGTTCCCCCTGGCTGTAAATGGTGACCTATCCAGAATGTTTCTCTGCCTTTTGCCCTCTAAACTCTGGGAAAGCCTCCAGTACCCCCTGACTCTGGTTAGTGTAAGCATCACTGAAAAAGAATGGGTGGATGTGTGGTCTTTGTCTTCAACGAGAAAAGAAGAGATTCAAGAGATTCACGAGATTCAAGAGAGGTTTATTGTCAATACCACATTATACACTGTATACAGGGTATCGAAATGCCGTTTCACACAAGCCCCCCCATGGTGCATTTTGAATATTAAACTAGAATAGAATTTACCTGTAAATACTAATCTAAACTAAAGATATTTTTACTATCTATCTGTACAATAAACAAGGACATGACAATAGGCAATACAAAAAGTGAACAAGTGCATGGGTTTTGTTCTAACTGTGATATTATGACAGCTGAACCGACAGCGGGGATGGTTGTCAAAAATCCACATAATGCACCCAAAAATGGTCTGAACCCAAATAAAATCAGCAACTCGTTTTGTGTGGGACCACCTGAGCTTTCATTATATCTGGGCTGGGCTGATGCCAGTTATTTGTGAGATAAGCGAGCCAAAGTGAAAAGTGTGACAAGTAACCCTGTGTGTCCTTCCTGAAGATACAATTTTTTGGCTCCTAATATTTACCCAGATATTTAGTACAGAACAGGTGCAGTGGAAATGGATGAGAGAACAAAAGAGTTTGTGAGAGGAGAGATGGAGTAAAGCATGCCACTCATAAGCATTGGACAGGCTTGACTAATGAGTTGCCGCTTTTTTTAGTTGTCCATTGAAGGATACTCCTCAAGTCTGAGAAAACAAAGGATGACATGCTTTGTTTAGATCAAACTTAGCATTTTATTTGGTTATGAACCATAAATGAACACAGATCCAAATCAACAACAAAGACACTGGGACAGACTTAACAGCCACACACACACACACACACACACACACACACACACACACACACACACACACACACACACACACACACACACACACTTTAGGGGGCTAGCTGCATTTAAGCCCAACATTGTCTACGAAGATTTGTTGCTGGAAGCATTTCTGATTGCCTTGTGGGTTAGCGTAGCATGCTAACTGGTGTAATTATGCAGGATGATGTTTAATGTTCCTCGTCCCTGCTGCTCGATGAATCCCATATTGGAACTTAATGAGATTCTGTTTACTCAAGAACATGCTGGCTGATGCAAACATGCTAGCTCTAAGAAACGACTTCTGTAGTGAAAGTCATAAAGAAAGCAGTCAGTAGACATGTGAATGGAGCAGCCGGGCTGAGCTTTATGGGATGACTGTGAGTGTGTGTGTGTGTGTGTGTGTGTGTGTGTGTGTATGTGTCTGCTGGGTTAGTCTTTAGGAAGCTTTTTGAAGTTGAGTACCAGGATTATGGCAGTGCTTACTCAGCAGAGAAAGAGAACTTAAATCTCTCTCATACACCCACATACTCGCATCAATATATACATGTAAACACTCACATCCACATGAACCCCTTATATGCATGTCCGCACGGACACACAAACCTACACACACACATGCACACCTATGATTCTCATGCTGACAGCCAAGCAGACCCTTGTGTACCATGTTGCTTAACCTATCTCTGGATTTCAATTGACCTTTTTCTGGCATGAATCTCTGGGTCTTGCTATTGCCAAGTGCATTTACGCGCAAAACAATAGATCTTCTTATTTTGCTCTCTCTCTCTTTCTCTCTTTCTCTCTCTCTCTCTCTCTCCCCTCATTTTCTCTGTCTCTCCCTCACACTTTTCTCTCTTCCTTCTCTCTCTTCCCCTCCCTATCTCTACTTTCTCCCCCTATACTTATGCCTTAGGCTAGACTGCATTGTCATGAGGGCTGTATTTTCATTTGGTCTAGGTTCCTCACATTCTGTTTCTTTTTTTCTCATTATTTCTCTCTCTGTGTCTCTTCTTCTGTATCTGTCTATCCCTTTCTCTGTCTCTTACTCTCTCTCTCTCTCTCTCTCTCTCTTGCTCTCTGTGTCTCTCTTTTGGACTCTCTCTGTCTCCCTCACATTCTGATTCTATTTCTCTCTCTGTCTCTCTTTCTTTTGGTCTCTCTCTATCTATATCCCGCACACTTTCCTTCTCTCTCTCTCTCTATCTCTCTCTCTCTCTCTCTCTCTCTCTCTCTCTCTATTTCTTTTTTTCTTTCTTTCTCTCTCAGAGCGCATGCCCACACATCCATTCTAGGCTGTATAGATGGAAAGGGTGTGGAGGCAATTTGCTGTCGTACAGCATTGATGAGAAAGGGAGAGAGAGAATGAAGGAGTGGGCTTTGAGATATTGGACTCATCCATACTCTGCCTGGCCACTCTGCCCACGGGCACAACACAAAACAAAGCATGATGGGAGGAAGTGGCCATCCGTGTCGCCGCATAACAGGGCCAGAGGAGAGAGAGCCATAACTCACTCACGCCCTGCAGATATATCTCTGCATGTGTGTGTATGTGTGTGTGTGTGGGCGCGCAGGCGTTTGCGTGTGTGTGTGCGTATGCATGTGGGAGGGATATGGCGGAAGGAAGAAGGAGCAGATAAGGAAGGAAAGGCTGAGGGAGTATGGAGACACTGAAAACAAGGTAGAAAATACATCGCACCAGATTGACAGGAGGATGGAGAAACACTCAGCCGAATGGCAGCAGCCTAAAAGACCCCTGTCCTACATTTTACCCCAATTAATCCCCACAAGTCCATTTTTACATGTAAGTGTCTATGTTTCAAAAACCATAATATTTTTAGATCTATATTTTACTGGCAGTTTTTTTTTGTTTTAAGCCCAGAAAATGTTAACTACCTCTGTCCTGATTGAATTCCCCGTTTTGTGCCACATTCAGAATGCTCTCTTTGTTGAAACACTCCTTATAATTTCAGTGTGGGTGGGTGGAGCTGAACTGTTTTAAGCTGAATATGCAGATATAAGTAAATATATTGTTTTGTTTTGGCAGCATAGTTTGAAAATATTGACTTGCAGGCAAATTACATGTTCTCAAACTTTAACGGCCTCAAGAAACAAGTGAAATGTGTTTTTTTTTTTATCATCGAAATGTATGATGTTCTTAAACTGAATTAAAGGAACACTCCATCATCTCTAACCCCTATCAGCTGTATCTGTTTCACATGGTTAATAATGGGAGGCACTTGCATAGATTCAACCACTTTTCTGGTTATTTTTGAGGTCAAGGACATTGCTGATTGTGATACTGTTTGTGGTATACTGCAGTTATGCTGTTTAAACAGGGGTAATGTGGGTGTTGCCCACTACATCAGTCCATTTATTCTGCAATGCTAAATAATGATGGATCACCATTTTAAACAGAGCATAAAAATGAGAGAAACCAAGAAAAGACTAAGGTGTACTTTGCTTCTAACGTCTTGTGTGCTGTATAAAAATCTCCCATTCTACCACTAGAGGGTAGTGACAACACACCCAAAAAGAAGCCTAGGGACTGAAAGTGCAGGCTTTTATTAATCGACCGCATTTTATGCTGAAATAAAGAAGACTTACATAGTGCATATGATGTAGACTCTTTAAGTACAACAGAAGTTGACAATATTCAAGGGTGTGTATAGGACGACTCACCTCGGCAAACAGATTCACACTCTGTTTCATGTTTCTTTTTTTTCATCTCAGCCATTATTGATTGACAGGCAAACACTGGTAAAACAGACATTAGCTCTGTGTGTTTGTGTGTATATATGTGTGTAAGACAAATGAAGGTTGGCAAGCTGCCTTTCTTTTGTTCTTGTTTTTCATCTCTGTACGTACTGCGGTGGAGGGTTTGGTGATATTTATCAGATGCCAGAATTAACTAAAGAAGTGGTCCAAGCATGTTGGTATGTATCAGTGACAATAAATAGAAAATCCGGAACTGATAATGGGAAAAGCTAATGAGTGTGAATGCTTCCAGAAGAGTGCACCGCATAATACAACATCAGCAATGCTATCATCTTACCGTGTCCTTTGGTACATATAAATATGCTGAGCAGGGCAAATTGACCTCAATTTTGGATTAAGAAAGATGGTTCATTGATGGGGCAACAATGGTGGCAGCTTCAGTTCAGCTAAACAATAGTCTCCACAAGTGGGTGAGTGCATGTGTGTCTTATGCCAAAGGAAACTGTAAAGGCCTGGTATGCAGAGGAGGGTATTTTGCTGGCATGGGTCCACTTGTCTGCTTAGAGGGAGTCACTACAAATCAATACAAAGAGCTACTTTTTGTCTGATCTTTATCCTGCAATGAAACATTTCTGTCCTGATGGGAGTGGTCTCCAGAGTGACAGTGACCAGATCGCAACCCTGTATGGGAAATCGTGAGCAGATATGTTAGACATCGCTCTCCATCCAAGTATTTCATCTAACTAAAAACAAAAGTGACAAATATTATTATATTCCAGAAAACATCAGCTTTAAATAATATGAGAGTAAGGTGAATGTAATGAAATGTGCTGTTTAAAAATGGTTGTGTTGAGAAATAAAAACCAGTTTCAGCAAACAAAAAAAAAAAACACACCCTATGTCTCACTAAGACTTTTGAAGTCTCAACCTTGTAAACATATGTCTTGGCTACAAAAAGATAAGAACCGTTATGTAGTTTTAAGTCAATTGGTAAAAGAATAAGACTAGGTCCTTTTTCTCTGCTCTTTCATGTACATATTCATTCATATTCACTAGATGGGTGTTTCACACCTGTATATGCCCCTCCCCCTCTCAATGGCCTGGTGTCAATGGCAGTGAAATTTCTTGGCTCAGTAAACTGGACATCAAAATAGACAAGCAGATTATCTGTCTGCCCTAAACAGCATGTAGATTCTGCATGTACGGCTGTGTATCATACATGCTTGTTTGAGAGGCTGACTGTAAATCAGAGTGGATTTAGGACGCAACAGTGCAGTGGATGGAGAACTTGTGCTACCGCATGCAGGCAGACATGCTCAACAAGTGCCTGATTTAGTGACATGCTGAGCACTGCCATCATGAGACACTGAGATGATGACAGTAGAGCAAACACTCTGAAAGGAAGACACGGGCTTTGTTCACACGCAGGCGGAATCTGATTTGTTTCTTAAATCAGATTTTTTGACCACTGTTCAGATTTCCCTTTACTGAATTACTGCCTGACCAAATCCGATTTGTATGACCAGACAACTGTCATGCGTCCTCATTGGCTGTCATAGTAACAGTCGCATGAGTACGCTGAGTAGAAAGGGGCAAGTCAGGTATCATTTCATGAGCTTAGATCAACTGTAACTAGCAGAATCTTTGTCCTTTATTTTGCAGTAGTGTTGTGCTTTTAAGCAGATAGAACATATAGAAAGAATAATAGACTTTATATCCTGTAATTCAAGTCACTGTAAAAGCTAAAAAATGTCAAATCTATTGAGCTCATTGGTCAAACTTATACGTATGTCTAGAGGTTTGACTTGAACCAGATTTGATACCCTCTCCACATATGTTTGGAATAGTCAGATTTCTTGTGGCTTTTTGCTGTTTGGACTGCAGAAGATCTGTCCTACTCAAATCAAACATGCAGAAAATCAGATTTGAGCTGAACAAGGCCTTGATCAGCCCTGTAGACACGTTTCTGTACACTTAGTGAAAGAGAAGGAAAATCTTTAATTGGCAGGCACATTCTCACTGACTTCTATTTCAAGTGTGTTTTAAGCCAAAGTCTTTTGTATTCTGTACACTATATACACAGCAGATAGGGTTTTCCTTTAAAGCAAGATATTTCCCTTTCCAGGAATCAGGGGTCTGCGACCTGACCCTGAGCATGATGAGGCTCGACAAAATTTCAGGTTTCAGATCGGGTTCAGGACGATTATTCATGTACAACATTTGGCTTCGTCCAACTTGTGGATAATAATTAGTCGGAGGAGAGAGATGCTGCTCTCTGCCTGGTATGAATAGCAATTCCACAAAATGTACTGTCAGAAAATGCTGTTGATGTGTATTTATTATGTACAAAAATAGTTTTACTACTTTTCTGTTGCTCAGCTCAAACAATGGCAAAGCAAAGCACTGTGACAATTCATCTCTTGCTAAAAATACATGCAAATTTAGGGTTTCGAATTTAGCATTGCTGGTCAGATTTGGTTTCAAAGTCAGGTTTGACTTCATGCCTGCACAGGTTTTTAACATGAATACCCTGAGGCAACTTTCAAATTAGTTCAGTTTTTAAATTGAAGAAGTAAAAATAAGTTCCATATACTGTGATGCACTCTTTCCTTGATTAAAAAAAACAACTATTCTTCTTTTTCTTCTTCTTACTACTATTATTATCATTATCTTTTTTAATCACTATAATTATTGAACTATTTCAGAATGGCCTAAACTGTAATTTTGAGTTTGTGGGTCAGCCTGCAAATGGAGGCAGTGTGATGTTTTATTATGTCTGCTATGCTTGACAGAAACACAGCTGTGGGGAAAGGGGGGGGATCTGTAATCAAGACATTTGTGAAATGGAGGTGTTAATTGGGTGCCCGTTTTCACATCAGTAAATAATTAGAAATGGATATTCTTATCAGTAAAATAATGAAGGTGAATATTCTACCAAAATAAACGATAGTTAATGAAAGAAAAGAAAATTGCTGCTCTAGGGCGTTCTGTTCCGTCCGGTGATTCAGTCCGAGCCCGGCATTAATTTGATGGAAATGTTTAAGGAATAACTAAGTATGTGCTAATGTCTGGTTCTCTTTTAGAAAAGAGTTTTTCTAGTTCGATATACCCATTATCTTTCAACGATAGGCTGGTTATATCAGATGCATGCCTTTGCTTGGAAAAGTTGCAAAACTAAAAAAAAAAAACAACAGAACTTTTGGCTATGATCTAATTTGGCACGACATTTTGTGACTTTGTTGTTCTCCGTGTTAGTAGACAGATGTTAATGCGAGTTGGAGACAAAGCGCCTGGTGTTAGCACGCATTTCTGGATGTCACCCTCTACGCAGGAGGCATGACAAAACATACACACCCACACACACGGCACAGAGAGAGGGAGGGAGAACGAGAGAGATGCAGCTAATGTGTTAGAAGCCAGGCTTGTCCTTTTAGATCTAAAGCAAGTATAGCAGAGGGCGCAAACACACTCTTAGTGCTGTTACACTTTACTGAACCCACTTTCGCACCAAGTTCACGTATAAGCAGTAAGTAGCTTGGCACGCCTGAAGGGCACAGAAACACACACACACACACACACACACACACACACACACACACACACACA
>JBBMFX010000011.1:8195794-8212143 GCA_037832545.1 Rhabdalestes septentrionalis
CACACACACACACACACACACACACACACACACACACACACACACACACACACACACACACACACACACACTCACTCTAAAGTCCACAGGGGCAAACCACATTTGATGAATGAATTGGCAACACACTCTTGTTTGTTCCCCCCGGCGGTGCTCTACAGCCTGTTGTGACACAGCAAAGGCAGAGACGAGAAGGCGCTCACTGTGACTTTGTTCCACTACTGCCACCTCACAGGTTTTTGTTGAGCACCGAGAGACTACAAGGTCCCCTTGGAGACCGCCATGCTCTTCTGATTGCCTCCCGCTCACAGGTGAGACTACACAAGCCAAGACTGCTGATCCATTTTCGTAAGGTCATAGTTATAGCAAAGGTGAATAACACAAGGTTAGTAGGATTCAGACGATGCCGCTGGGTGTGAAAGAGAAAAAGATTTGGAAGAGGGACACACAAGCATACTTATTTATTCATACATACACAAACATACACAGTGACGGAGCTAGACTTTTTTCCTTGGGGGGGGGGCAGGGGCGGGGGGGCAAAGCTATTTCAGGGGGGGGCAATCCTGGATATCAGGGAATAATGTTTCCCTCACTATTTAGGCAAAGAAGGATGTGTGATGTCTAAAATTCACTCAGGTACAAAATTACATCAATACAAACTTGTTTTATTAGTACTAAGGTCCAGAGGTGCTGTGCAGGTTTACCAGAAGGAACCGAAAAACTGGAAATAATATTTCCCATTACAATTTGGGTAAATAAGCATGTAAGGTATCTAAAAAGCACCCACGTTAATAGTTATATGTGAATACAATAGATTGTCATGCATAATACAGTCTAAAAGCAAGGCTACCACTTTGACCAAGAAATACTGTATCTCTATTCAACGATTCAGTTATTTAAATTTGTATGTATAAAAATAAAGAAACGTCGAAAAGGCATGTGATGCCCCCCGGCCACTGCACATACACACACTCACACACACATATGTTTCTATGTGTATGTCCCTATCTATGTTTTATTGGTTTATACCTCAGAGGTATAGCTCTTACTCTTTCTCTCTGTGTCTCTCTATGTCTCCCAGCATCTCCCTCTAAATGTATCTATGTAGTAGATAATGGGAGACATAAAGAGACAGTAAGAGAGGAAGAGAAAGAGACTGAGAGAGATGCAAGAACATCTGAGGTATAAAACAATAAAACATACATGGGAACAGAAACTTAGAAACATCAACAGACAAACAGTGAGAGAGAGAGAGAGAGAGAGAGAGAGAGAGAGAGAGAGAGAGAGAGAGAGAGAGAGAGAGAGAGAGAGAGAGAAAGAGAGACAAATATGCAAAAAGAGAAAGAAAGTCACCTTCTTATACATATAAACAGTGTAAAAAAAACTCTCAGGTAATTTTCTCTATGGGTCTAAATGACAATCATTTGTGGGAACTTTCTGAGGCATTCGTGATAGTGTGCTTGCATTTCATTGATCTTTAAATACTTTCTAGTCAATTGCCCCACTGTGCTTCCCTGCGATTGGTCTTCTATCGGTCAGTTCGCCTGACAGAGCGGAGTTAGAGGATGTCCTTCCCAGCAGCAGACGGCAAGTCCAGGCAAACTGCTGATTCCAACTTCTGACACACAGCTGGACCTGGAGATGAAGGTGAAAAACAGTCTGTGTGAACAGCTTTGACCTCCCTGTGGACATCTTTATTTCATAAGTTCACAGGTAAAACTGCCTTTATTCCTGTTAATCCCTATAGCTGTTTTACACATTGTGGCCCAGAAGTTGGGAATGTCAATTATAAGTCTAACTAAGTGCAAAGTTCAACTTGCATGAGTGCTAAGTTAATTTAGCTGTTAATTTCACTTTTTTTTCCAGTAGCTCTTTAAACTAGGATGCTTAGTTAATGTAAATGCTGATGATACAGGACTCAGGACAATTACACCTGACAGAACGTTGGATAAACCCAGTAAATCTGGATAGGACTGGAAAACCCTTTGGGTAGTGGGATAAAAAATCGAGATGTTCATGTGTTAGGGATTCTTTGCAGTACAGCATCTGCTGGTGTCTCCTCGCATGTTCTACTTAATAGGTCTTCAGATCCATAATTTGGCACTGAACTGCTGATGAAGCTGACTGGCCATTTAGAGCAATGGTCCCCATCTTTATTGCACATGGACTAGTGCTATATTAGCAACTATTTTCTAGAACCGTTTGAAACGTGTGTCGAATCATACCTATAACATCAGTTTGGCTGTTTCCTAAAAGCAGGTAGAATTTTCTCACTTAGTGAAAACTCCTGAGCCTTAGTAATTCAGTTATCCATCAAATTAGGACACCCTCTGTGCACCCATGTTCATTGATATTGTGACTTTAAAGGCTTGCCTCTGTCTTGCTCAGTTTTGTCTCAACTCAACTCAACAGTTTTGTCTTGCAGGGTGCTTGAATCCAACGTGATGAAGCAATTGTGAGGACTTGATTTCTTCGTTAGATAGTCCTTCTCCACATATATGTACAACATATTGTATATAGGACTCATCATATTTTGTTTTCTTTTTGCAATATCAGGTAGTTGTTTAACTTTTTATCACCCTTACAAAAAAGGCTGACCAGCAATGTTCTTTTTTTTTTAACCCCCAGAGACCCACAATTGTTATATTATAATATCAGATTTAAGTCTACAAAAAGAAGAACTCAGTCTGTAATCTGGTGCAGGGTTGACAGAGCTATACTGAGGACTAGTGGAGTGCACCCTTTTAAATATAATGCACAATTAGCCAATTATTGAATCTAATTGTAATTATTTCAATTATTCATATATTAATTGCCTCAAATTAAAAGAAATGATTAATTCCATAATTATGGCTTGGTTTTGAATGTGCATTGGCCCATTATCAGGCCATGGTGTGGTATATTGAGACCACTGATCTAGTGACATACCTTCCAGTGGACGCAAAAACAGGACTGGGTCCTGGAGTTAAGGTATCGACCTGAAGACCACTGTTATACAGTATTGCTCTTAACAGATTCTACACTCTCCTGGTGTCTCTTCACAAAATCTACAGTGTTGCTCTTCACAGAACGGCAGCTTTGAACCAGCCCTCTTTCTTGAGGGACTATAGACTTGGCTGAAAAGCGAAACATGTATTGAAACAGGCAACAGGGTCTGAATGAAACTATATAGTAGTGTTGTTGAAGACTGAAGTGCAAAACATTTTCTTCAAAGTGCTCCAAGCCAACTGAAGGCACAATCCAAGTGCTCCTGAGATGTTTTTTTAGAGAAGCAGGGGTTCCATGTTTGAACTTTGGATCTTATCGGACATCATAGCATCTCTGTAGTCTTTTATTCTCCACCACAATATACACTATATGGACGAATGTATTGGGATAAACCTGTTTTTTTTCAGGGATTAGAATAGGCCCCTTTCTTCTTCAGTGAAGTGCACTTTTGTGCTTCAGCACACCAAGACATTTTAGACAACACCACACTTCCAACTTTGTGGACAAAGTTTGGGGAAGAAGCTTTTCTGTTCCAGCACACAACAAGCTCCATAAAGACATGGTTGGATGAACTTGGTGGGGAAGAACATGAAATTTTCACACAGAGCTCTGACCTCACCCCCATCCAACACCTTTGGGACGAACTGGAACAGAGACTGAGAGCCAGATCTTCTCATCAAGCATCAGAGCCTGATCTCATAAATGCGCTACAGAATGAATTGGCACAAATTCCCACTGAAACAGTCAAAAATCTTGTGGAAAGCCTGCCAAGAAGAGCGGAAACCATTACAGCTTCAAAGGGGGACCAACTCCATATTAACGTCTATGTATTGAAATGCAAAGTCATTAAAGTCCCAGTTGGTGTGATGTCAGGCACCCCAATACTTCTGTCCATACCTTGTAGCTATTAGCAATATTAACATATCACGTTAACTCAGTTAACAAGGTTTATTAAACTTGCAATCTGTGATAAATTGTACATTTGTAAACCTTTAAAAATGAAGACTTAAATTGAAACAATGCTTTTACAGTGTGAACTGGAATTGGTAAATGATAATGAAAAATGATGGCAGTGTACTGCAGATACTTTTACATATGATCTGCTTTGTAATTAATTTGAGTGAGTTTGAACTTAAACATTTGAACAGTGGCTCTCATGCCCTATAAGCCACTGGAAAATGTCACCCTAAGAAGCATGGTCCTGAACAGCAAGGTCATGAATCTCTCTCTTTTTTTCAAATATTTTCAAAGTGATATTGTCCCAAAATGTTTTATCAGATTGAAACTCATCAAACCATTTATTTATGGACCTCTCTGGTGGAAGATATAGTCGGGTAGAAATGTAAACAATATGGCAAATGTTGTACCCTATGACAGTGCCTTGTTTAAAATCACTGAGCTCTTCAGGACACTTTTTGCTGTGTTTGTCTACGAACATCACATGGCTATGTACTTCATTCACCTTTTAATGATGATGGCTGAAACATCTGAACTCAGAAATGAGGAGGGATGAACACATTTTCTCTTATTATGCATTACCAACCAGTAAGACTCATGCAAAACGTTCATAGTATTTTGGGAAGACTATAAAACTATTACTGCCAATTAAATTTGGGTCTGGTTCCGTTTATTGGCTAAACTTTCTGCCACCCATTCCAATGATCAGAGCTTCAAAAGAACCCATACAAAACTTGCACTACGGCACCTTATATTATGATTGCAATTGACTGTCTCAAACTGTTTTCTAGTCTCTTTAATGAACAGTCTGAGCTGAAATGTATGAAATATTGGGAGCATATTAGTTTCAAAGCTTTCTTTTTCAGCATAGAATTGTTAATGAAACCTTTTTTCTTCTCTGGGCAAACGTTTAATCAGTGCCCTCATTCCCTCACAATCACAGGACACCACCATTCATTACTGGCCTTTAACTGGACACAAATGAATATTTTGGATTTTTTTAATGCATTGGTACACTCAGCATTTTAAAAAGAAATGGGAAGAAAGTGCTGTTTGATATTTTACTCCTTCCGATTTCCTCTGCTGTATTTCTTTTGCTCTGATCCTTTCTCAGGCCACCCCAAAGCTTCTATCTCAGAATTCTTACGTGTCGGATTTTTTCCCATTGATTTTTTCGCTTGCTCTCTGCACACAAAGTCTACAAAGCAAGAACAAGGTAAACATGGCACATCTGAGAAAGGTGCTCTGACTGGTGTAGTGTTTTCTGATTGAAGTCGTGGCTGTGCTTTCCCCACCCGCTGACGTCCGTCCAAAATCGAGTGTGTTCAACACATATCCCACGTATTTGACTTTAACACACTTTCTCAGGAGACCAGCCTGCAACTCCTGTACACCAAAGCAACACCACTACATCAAAGTCACACAAACTTTGCATATTCCATCAAATGCTTCTTGAGTCCATATGCGACTTATTTTGAGTGACGAGCTGATCAGCAACATGAAGTTCTCCAGGGTCAAGTGAACTGCTCATCAAAGGACCACAACCAGCTGTCAAACGTTTTCATTGTACTGTCAGTCCTTAAGTGATTAATAGTGCGTGGAAGTTTTCCGCATTTCATAATGCATCAGTGCCACAGTAGAGCCATTCAAAAGCATGTGATGTGCCCTGGACCTTATAACCAAGGGAGTTGCGGCTTATGAATACCTTTTCTTTCTTTACTTCCTACAGTGTCGCCAGGGCATAACAGTCGCTTTGCAAAGTTGCTACATTGCACATTAAAGCTGTTGTTAAAAGAAGAGGCCTGCACATTACTTGCCAGGAAAGTTGCCAGCAAAGTTGCCTCTTCACTTGCTTGTATAGTTTCAGTTATGTAGAGTTGCATGTGAAGCAGTCTGTGTTCTTTAACACTATGGAGGAAAAATTATTCTTGCTATTGTTATTATTTCTGAATATGATCTGTTCTCGATTGGGGCTGTAATCTGCTGTCGAAGGGGAAGTGAACATTTTATTTTAATAGAGAGAAGGGGAGTCCCCTAATTTACTGTCTCTGAGTTAATTGCATACATATGCCAGTCTGACTGAGCCTACAACATTTCATTAAAACAAAGGCATTTCACAAGTATCTGGCGACTGGTGGTGGCAACTGTGTTGTGAATTCTGTGAATGGAGAAGTGATGAAACATGTCAAGTATTGTGAAACCTATACATCGCAAGATATTGGACAATAATGAGTTAGATTTTTACTGACCTTTCTCACTAGATAGTATGACTCCAAAAAAAAAAGAAGAATACAGAGCTGCACTCATGTGGTACCCCGGTAGCAGCTTGCCATTCCAATTTACATTTTTTGGGAAACAGTTGAGCTATTGCCCAAAAAGTACTTTGTGTTTTATTCCCTTTAGAGGAAGCTAGTGTGACAGGACATACCCACCTAGGGACAGAAATCTCTTAGTCAGTTAGTGATGTGTAACTACGATCATGCCAAGTTTCATGATTGATTAAGTCTATGAAATTGTCAGCAAAAACTGCAGAAAAAATAAAGTTGTTAATGAGAAAAGAGAGAATAACAATAAAAAAATGTGTAATGCATGTAAAATGAATGGGCCAGTTAAAGTAAATGAAAAAGGAAGGAACATGATAAAATACTGTTAAATAATACATTTTAAATGTGATTTTACACATTTAAATGTACTAAAATAATAAGGTAATGAGTACTTCCTATAGGTGCATTAATGATACACTCTTAATGATACACTCCATACGGGTAGTGCAGGTTGTTCTCATTACTTGGATGTCTTTTAAATGGGAAAAACCCCTCTAGGTTTCCCAACCAAAAAGCCCTTTTGCCATTAATTTTTTCAAAATAGGAGCATAAATAATTAGATAGAAGTTCACTGAAAATGATTATCTTAGTCATGACTTATACAAGTTTACATTTTAGCATATTGTCCCGATGTGGTCTTTTGTCTTTAACTGTTCAAATCTGATATCCACTTTTCCAACACTCTTCTCAGTGGCCAAATTTAAATAGCAGCTTCAGTGATGTGTTATAATTAATTGACTTTGAGTGTGAGGTTAGCTTCCGCTGACTTCGCGCTGGGCCATATGCTAATTGTGTTAGCATGGCAGGAGGGCAGTGGGCTTGGCGGGTTGTTAATGCTTGCAAGGGCAGTTGTACATTCTCAGGAGGACTGGGGCAGAAGCAATCGTCCTGACAGCGAGTGCAAGAGGGACTGAAGGGGTCGAATAGAAGGTGCAATGTCCTGTCCCCATCCTGCTGAGGGGTGTTTTGATGTGTTTGTATCTGACATGAGGTGGACAACTGAGTCAAAGCATGTGAGAAAAACGACCGGGATGCTAGGCTGAAAGTGTGGGTAATGTTTCTTTCTTGGAGCATAATGCACCATATATATGTCTATATGCTTTTCAAAAGTGTTCAAAATATCTGTATTTCATTCAGAAGTGGGCTTACTTTACCTTCAGGGAAACAAAAGACTTTCTCTCTACAAGTAGCTGACTCAGCCAGACTGAGCGAGCAGCTAGGCAAAGTTTTGTGCATGTATCCCATAAATTTGACATTTTACTTTCAAAAAACTTCTGCACTGCTACATGATTTTCCGTAGGACTTTTGCAGTATTATAACTGATCACTTCAGTAGTTTACTATAACACGATAAGGCAGAAATAAGAGCGATCGTAAAAATCATTATAATTTCATTATCATGAAATCTAATTATAGTTTTTTTTTAATCCAGATTTTTTGCTTAAAATTTACTTATTGTTTATAACATTTGCACAGTCACAAGGGAGTGGTTCAGGATACATTTCAAGACAAATCTGCTGTTTCCTGTTGTGCAGATTGTAGACTTTGATCAGTTTAGGCCAGTTCAAGTGTGAGATTAGTTCTCCAGTGAAGTTCCTGCTCTCTTAGTCAAAAAGACTAAGTGCTTAGAACTAGCAGGACAGAATTCAGGACAGAACTCAGGCTTGCGCGGGAAATAACTGAAGAGTGACGAGCAAGCAAATTTTGTGGTATCGTATAGTGTGTTCTGTATAATGGCATGGGTCAAAAAGCATGTTGTTTTCCCATGAATAAGGACCTGTGTAGCAGTAATATTGCCTTGAGTCAGACACTTTATTCTAGAGTTATATGTTGATGGAACTCAGACTTACAACGAGGATTTTAAAATTTACCAAAAAAATTGGCAAAATGCTGAATGCAAAAAAAGTTGTTTTGCCAAGGTCATGTGCAGTCAGTGCTGCACTACTGCTCTAACAGCAGGGTCAAGTTTGGCATGTTTTCAAATATATATTATATTACCACCTTCAGTCTGCTTTAGAAGCAGAAGTGAGCTTCATATCTTGTTGCTTGTTGTTTCGTAAGACATTACAATAGGAAGCTAACATGCCTGCTGTACTATAACTACAAACTAACAAACCATCTTAAGATGCTTTTCCTCTGTCCTTTAAAAAATGCATTTGTTGCGAGCTGCACTTCAGTTCTGTAAGACTGAAGACTTATTCTAATCTTAATGAAATGTTTAACTAATATTCACTACTAGGGCTAACATCCCAAAGAGTAGTCACATTGACTCAGAGCTCTACTCAGACTCAAGACTTTAACTCACATTGACTCTAGACTTGATTCAAACTTGGACCCCAGAAATGCAAGACTCAGCTCTGACTTCACTGACTCTAGAATTAACTTGGACTAGTACTGCACTAACTCTGGACTTGATTTAGACTTGTACTGCACTGACTGAAAAAATCAACTTGAGTTAAAAAACTCAAGACTCAACTAAGACTCATATCCCTTTGACTCAAAGCACATGCACAAAGGATCCAGGCTTGACTGAATCATAGCACACTAGCTTGAGACGTAACTTGGCCTCACACTACACTGACCGGAGACGCGACACAGAGTTTCACCCCAAAGACTGAAGACTTGTCCCATGCTAATTCAACACTTGACTTTAACTTGCTAACTTTAATTTGGATTTTTACTGCACTGATTTCATACTGGAGACATTACTTGGATTTACACTGTATTGACACAAGACTTTACTCAGTGTAGAATAACACACTTCAAAGACATGAGACTTGATTTGGACATGCCCCAAATGACCATCACAGTTGAGTTTTAAAATATCTGTATGTTGTATCTGTTCAGTTTGCATCTCTTCATTCTCAATAGTTAATATTCAGTTACATCTCTGCATCCTACACACACATACTCAGTCACAATATAGCTTGACTTGCAGTCTGTCCAGAACACATGCCAATGCCCGAGCACAATGCAACACACAACCACACACTCCTAGCTTCAGCCTCCACTCACTGCTTCCTTTCCAAAGAGCATTTCTCTTGAGGCCTCCCTTCCAAAGAGACTACGGCGACTCTGTGTCCGCAAGCAGACACACATGTGAAGCTAAGAGCGAACTAAAGCTAACTGACAGCCCAGAGCCCAGAGCCCAGCTTTGTTTTGATCCAACTCTCCTTGTCCTGGAGGGTCTCACCAGTCACTCACAGCCAGAGCAGGCCAAAAGGCTCTTTGTGTAGCCCAGATATTGACCTCCGTCTTTCTGGCTAAATCCAATTATTGGTGCATGAAAGAGCATCTCTCTCTCCAGCCGATTTCCTCCCATTGCCCATGGGGAGGCCTTGCTCTCTCTCCCTGCTCTCTGGCTCCCTGGGTCCATCACTGGAGGGGGTGGAGGGCATTCTGGAAGTCAATAAGATGAATTAATGCTTGTGCTGATTTGATTTGGTTTATGTGTATTGATACGACTTGTCATCTTAACAGATATTAAGGATGTACATTTAAAGGCTGACGAAAAAACTGGCATTATGAATATGGATCAACAGTATGTGTTAGGCAAGGACACTAGTTAAAGGCACATGCTAATACTGCTTAGTGCCAAATAAGTGTGTAATCTGTTAGCACAGCAGATCACACAATACATTTGTAAAATCATATTTTTTTTGTGTGCCATAGGTATCATTATTGTGCATACACTATGGAAAAGATATTTTAAGTGGCCCTTTACTTCCAGTGAAAGGGAATCCTAATGCTTCCTCTTCCTCATACCAAAACACTTGGGCAACTCCATGCTTCCGAATTTGAGGACACAATTCAGAGAAGACCCTTTTCTATTCCAGCAGGACTGTGCTTCAGTGCACAAACCGGGTTCCATAAAGACATGGCTGAATGGGTTTGGCGTGAAAGAACTTGGCTAGCCCGCACAGAGCCCTGACCTCAACCCCATCCAACACCTTTGGGACAAACTGGAATGGAGACTGCGAGTCAGGCCTTCTCGTCCAACACCAGCGCCTAACCTCATCAGTTCTCTACAGCATGAATGGGCACAAACTCCCACAGAAACACTCCAAAATGTTGTGGAAAGCCTTTTGAGAAACGCAGAAGCTGTTATAGCTGCAAGGGTGGACCAACTCCATATTAAAGTCTATGTTTTTAAATTGCAAATTTATTAAAGTCTGTGTTGGTGTGGTGGGCAGTTGTCCCAATACATTTGTCTACATGGTATAGGATTTGTCACTGGTTAAATACTCACCTGCTTGCTTATTACTGGACTTTCTGTAATCTCTCAGTTCGCTCTGGACCAATTCACACCTATCAGCATGTATCTGGGGTGATCTGACCATAAGTGGCCAGCATGAATGTCCAGATGTGAATGTCCAAGTGCCTCTCAGATTTGATCACTGGTGCTCAGGGACGTATATGACCACATAACACTTGTAGTGTGAAAGCTGAAGTGTCCCTATGTATCCCTGAAAGACCTGCCTAATCAAGTCATCACAGCAGGGATGAGAGCAGCTGCTTAACTTCTTTCTTCTTCCTCGCCTGTTTCATATGACTGATCATATGACTGATTTTAAACAGGGCTTTATGTGGCTTTCTGTGAGCTTCTATCCTATTTTTTATTACAGTTGACATAAATAATGGAACGTTCAGAGGTATGATCTGTATCAAGCTTAATATTGAACTCAAGGCTGTCATCAATCCACCGAGGAATACTTAGTTTAGCGGCACAGCCATCATTGGGTTGTTTTTTTTTGTTGGCCAGAAACTTAGAATCAATCAATATCTTTCCATTTTAACAGCTCTTTCGATAATAGTGTGGGGAAATGGAATAATGTCAAAGCATTTAGGTACAGAAACAGAACATGTGATGTTCAGTGTATGAGCACTGAGAGACTGATGCTTGCTAGGACCTTAGAACATGCACAGCAGTAAAGTAGCACTCATGCTCAGACTGCCAATGTTCCTACTTTTTTGTGACCTCTCTCTTTTCTAAATGCTGTGGAAAAGCATCATTACAGCACCAAGCAGAATGTAACTCTGACTTAAGCGTTTCTAAGCACTGTAATTGTACATAAGAGGAACAAACTACCTTTTATCTCACACTTATAAAGCTTTTTTGACCTTTCTTTTTTCTCCTTTCTTCCCTTGTCATTGCTAAATGGTTACACAATTGCTTTTAAAGGCTGTTATTTTCCCCTCTACTTCTTCTATTTTTTTTTTAACCTTTTATCCATTACCCCACCAGCTCTTGCCCACCTGTGTATATCTACATTCCTCTCCAGTTTTTCTTTAGTGTGATTTTTTGATATCCATATTTTTAAAGCAGTTATTATTTATAACATATTAGTAATCATGTGTTCTCATGTGTTAATGGTTGGGTGGGTGTGTGTGATTGTTTTTGGTATTTTAAAGGAAGTAGACACTGACAGGATTAGCCATGCATACATTTTGGCCATGAGGTCCATTTTGTTTCTGTCTAACATTCAGATTGTCTACTTGCTTTTTGTGTCCTTCAATGAGTGGTTTTTCACTTTGCATCTGCATTAAAACTGAGAGTCTGAGGTCAGGAAGGACTTTGAGTGTTGTCATTACACTGTGTCTAACATATGACGCATCTCTGTAGAAACCATTCATGACTTCAGGTATGAAACATCTGTGAATGAATGAAACCCATTTATTTAGTATTTGAAATTAATTGTAATGGGGATTTCACCGAGAAATAGCACCCAAAGTTCAATAAGTGTCAGAAGTCGAAAAGTAACTTGGCCTGGAATTTTGGAGTGATATTTTGCCACGGTTAAATGTCCAAATGTGTTCAGCCCTACAAGTAATAAAGACCAGAAAGAAGTCGTTTTATGAGAAATCTGAGAGAGGGCAGGAGCAGTAATAGATTTGAGAATTGGATTATAAGTGGTGAGATATTAGCTCAAGAGGAATTGATCCAGCAATGGCCTTTCTCTCAACCTTACTCTACTGAACAATTCACTGTGTAGGACAAACCTCAATTAACAACGTGCATCCACAACAAGCCATGAATCAGATAATACACATTTTCTCTACCTTTTAAAATATAATTTTCATTTTAAAAGAGGGAGGACTCCATGCTCAAGGTTAGCTATGCTGTAAGCCTTAAATGTTCAAGTTTGTAAACTCTAACCGCAGCATGATTAACAGAGAAAATGCTGTTAAATCCATTGTTCATCAAAGAAATCAAACCCTGAACTGTGTCATTAGAAGGTAATTAAGGTCACCAAGGCTAATATTAGTATTACAACCGAAACACATTAATGGATAAATACACCTTAATGAATTTAAATCCAATCACTAACAAAGGAGGGTGCACTGTGTATACACTGGCACATTAACTCAGTTGATGCTGAAAGGCTTTATTTCAAGTAGAAACACACACACACACACACGGTCAGATAAAGGATAGAACAGATAAGTCCTTGCAGCCCGAGGTTGAATTGTCTCAGGTGGCAAATATGCCCTGATCCCACTCTAATTCTCTGACATATCTGCGTTATTTTTAAACACTACATTTCAGGCAATAATAGATATGGAACCCACAAATGTCATTATTTCTGCCGAATTACAGCCTAATAACCGTGTTCTTCAAGAGTACATGCAGCCATGACACACATTAGGCAGGCCGCCCCATTTGGTCTGAAAGACTACAGCATTCTAAGTCCAGCATATTAGCGGAATCAAACAATTACTACCATTTAGCAAGTTTATTCAGTGTGCCAAGACCACCATGTCACACATTTCAAGCATGAAATAAAGGCAGCATACAGAAAAAGTAGTGGAAATTAATAGATTGAAATAAATTACCTGTCAAGTGTACTCTATGCAGCCTTTGTGTTGATAGAATGGATTTTAATCATGTAAAAATGAATTTATTTCTTACTTCTGCGTATTTTGCTGTGATAGTAGATATGGAGCATCGTTTGGTGAGGAGGAGAAGGATCTCTGGGCTTTGAGAGATTCCCTCTTAACCTGACTTTAATTCAATTTCGGTTCAACTCATTTTTATTTATTGATGGTGTCAAAAAGCAGCTTTATGCAATCTGAATCCAAGCCTCTAGTGAGCAAATCAAAATCGGCAGAAGCCAGCAAAATCTCCCTAAAGCTGGAGGAAGAAACCACGGGAGGAATTAACACTCAAAAGGAGAACCCTCTTCTGGTCAACACTGAATAGTGAGTGAGAGTAATGACAAATAAATATTTTGATCTTGCATTTATTGGTAAGCTAAGCTACCATGACAACTGTTGAAATGATTGCATGGGCTCATTTTCTCCTCCTTGTTAGCCTATTCTTTCATGATGGTCACTACGTGGACAAAAGTACTGGGACAAACCTGTTTTTCAGGGTTTGGGCTAGGCCCTTAACTTCCAGTGAATGAATTAATCTTAACACTTCAGCATACCAAGACATTTTGGACAACACCATACTTCCAAAATTTGTGGACACAATTTGGGGAAGAACCTTTTCTATTCCATCATGACTGTGTCTCAGTACACAAAGCAATGTCCATAAAGACATGGCTGGATGAGTTTGGTGTGAAAGAACTTGATTGGCCCACACAAAGTTCTGACCTTGACCCCATCCAATGGCTATGGGATGAACTGGAACAGCGGACATGAGTGAGACCTTCTCATCCATTATCAATGCCTAACCTCATAAATGCTCTCCAGTACTGTATGAAAAACTGGTAAATCATGTACCTGAGCATTCAGAGAACTTCTGTGTCCATCAATGCATTTCCTCACACATAAACAAAAGTGAGCCAGAGATACGACCATAAACTGAAATGCCTCTGCCACCCATCCCTTCTGGCCTCAACGATGAAACGGAGGAGAATTCAAGAAAGAAGAAGGAGAGAGCAGAGAAGAGGAAAAAAAAACAAAGCACTTTGATCACAGCTGAAATACATTTCAGTGGCTTTTATCTTTCTAGGGGAATTGATTTTATGGCATCTATAACCTTCTGTAGCATTGAACTTTGAAAAGAACCTTGGAGTGATACTGAAGCCTGCTGTCGGGAGAAATCCAAAAGGCTTTGGGCTGACATTTTTATTCCTCACTTCCGTTTTCTCTTTCTCTCTCTCTCTCTCTCTCGCTCTCTCTCTCTCTCTCTCTCTCTCTCTCTCTCTCTTTCTCTCTCACTCCCCCCTCTCTCTTTCTCTCTATTTCTCCCTTCCTCCCTTTTTTGCCCCAAGGGGAAAATGCTAATTCTCTTGGAGAAGCAGTTGGAAATTTTGCTTGTCTCAGTGACTTTAGGCTTGTAGAGCTTGAGTTGGATATTTTCCATACTGTTACATGGCACCATTGTGAACACCATTTACATGATGCACAATGCAGATTCAGAGAAGGTGTGTTCATGTGTGTCTTTCTGTATGGGTGTGTAAATGTGTGTGTGTGTACATAGTTAGTATAGCCATACAGGTGTCATTCCTGACAGCATTTTTCATCTTTTTTCACTGTAAATATGTGTCCGGTGAGCTGTGAAGGGCAGAGTGAAGCTTTTGTCTGAGACAAATCACTTTGGAACCCACCGTATGACTCCCACGGTAACAAGAGGGTCATTGGAGGGGCCTGTGTGCAGCGCGTGTGCCCGTGTGTAATCAGTGGAGTGAACCTCTTTGGGCCATTGTAATCCTCCAGCTTTCTCTGTCTTTCCAATTACATTGAAAAAAAAGTGTGTGTGTGTGTGTTTGTGTGTGTGTGCAAGTCTGCAACTCCTCATGGCCCCAAGGCCATCTAATAAAACAGTATGGCCATAAAAGTGGTATGCAGCACGACTACACGACTTGGTGCCTGATATATGAGTTTCCATACCCTGAAAAAACAACGGACAGTGTCCGTGCAGACAAGAAAAATTAGAGCGAGAGAAAGAAGGAAAGAGAGAGAGAAAGAGAGATAGGGATAGAGAGGAAGAGACAGACAATCACATTTCCTGAACTCATCGCTACCATTTATCCATAGGTATACAGGAACCACTTTGCAATGGCATGGAAACTGTAGCATGCTTTGATTCTCAGTGTATCTTATCCTGGTAACTGTGTTTCTGACGGGTTGGGAGTGGAATTCTCCCTCTGTTGCTTATGGCCGAGGAGTACTTAGAGTCGTTTTTCTTTCAGAATTACTTTTGTTATTTTGGTCTTATATTTTTATGGTCCTGTTATAGTCTTTCATTTTCATCCCAGCTTTGTTAAACTGTGTGATGAACAGCTAACCCAGCTAATTTGATAGTGATGTCCTGGTACACCTTATTGGTGTTAAATGATCCCAAGTGTGTTGTCATGACAAGATTTTGACCAGTGATGAAGTCAGCTTGGCTGTGGCTGTTTTTTGGCCCTGCCATCCAGCAAGACATATACAGGACTCGGGTATGGGTTGCTTAAAAAAACATGTTTGCAATACACCATGGTTCCTTGGACCAGTGGAGATATGGCCTCCATGGATTGGACTAGTTTGTCTGTCATATCCCACATATTTAGAGGACAAGTCAACATCTTGAACTCTCCATCAAGTTACTCAAAGGGGATATTACTTTGTTGAAGAATGCCACTTCTAACAGGGAATACCAATGCCAGTCAGTTGTTCTGACTGTTGTCAGGCAAATATTAAATACTAATCACTCGATCGTAACGTGCTAGACATTTGTAGTTGAGCTTGACATTTAAAATAGGAACTTTTAGTTGAGATATCTTCATATTATAAAGAGAAACATCTTCAGACACTGTGAGAGGCTCCAAGGTGATGCATCCTCTAACACATGAAGCCAGAGAGAGGTCAAAGTCTAAGGCACACGCAAAGCTTTTACAATGTCAAAATATCAAAATAACTCCTACAAGATCTTCTGAGGGATATGACCAGATGAGCTAGCCCTCATTCCCAATGTGCATCAATAATCCCCATGACCCTGACACCTTGTCATCCTTGCTTGGACTACTTTTAGATTTAATGTGTTTTCCAACTTTAAACAGATCAAATTCACATCAACACATCCACATTCGTATTCGTGTTTGATTCCCGAATACAAATATCTTTTTAAGTATTTGTCCAGATACCGTATTCG
>JBBMFX010000011.1:8234277-8246038 GCA_037832545.1 Rhabdalestes septentrionalis
AATAATAATAATAATAATAATAATAATAATAATAATAATAATAATAATAATAATAATAATAATAATAATAATTGCGATGTGTTTTATGGTTTTGTATTGTGTTTCTGTTTGATAAATATAATAAACTATGTTCCTAAAATCACACTGACACCACTCTTGTATATTGCTTATAATTTATAACTGGAAGAAATAAGTGGGAAACATTTCTGTTTGATTAGTGAGATTATGTTTACATTTACAATTAGGATTCAAATGTTTTACCAAATTTATTCACATAAAGTCCAGTCCAATGTCTTGGGGCATCTGATAATAGACCTCATCTTGACATTGTGCAAACAAGAATGTGGTTGAATGTGTGTGTGTGTTTGTTTGTGTGTGTGTGTGTGTGTGTGTGTAAATGTGTATGTGTATTACAATCCTTAAAACAGTACCTGTAATCATCTGCTGGATGATGCTCCTAAGGATCGTGGAATCTTGGAATCGCTGCTGTAGTGTCACCTCAGTGAAAATGTAACTTCGTTCCCCAGTTCCTCCTAGATGAGTGGAAAACTAAGTCTGGGTTGCATTCTGTGTCTTGCAAATGTAGTTTACTTGTCTGTTCTCTCCTTGGATTTCCTGTTTAACACATGCTTTCTTAGTAAAGATGATCAAATTCCTTCATAACCTTGAGCTGTTTTTATTCTTCTAAAATAGATGGTTTTGTGTGGAAGCAGAGAAAAACACCCAGGTGACTGCCTTATCAGTCCTGATCTGACATTAATCAGGATGACTGAACTTTCATGAATTTTGAAGCATTAAAGCTTCAAAATGGTCACGCAGCATAAAGTGAAAGTGACAATTCTGTCATCTGTAAACACACCACAGCACACAGTGTAAATAGTAGGTAAACACATTCTTATTCTGCATTTACCCCATTCACCAATGGGGTAGTGGGTAGCCAGGAGCACAGCGCCCAGGGAGCAGTGTGTGGGGACGGCACCTTGCCCAGTTGAACCTAGGTGGTGCTTAGGAGTTTTGGGAATTGAACTCACGACTTCCTGATGTATCAGGAGGTGGTCGTTTTCAGCTTTTCTATTTATTTACAAAACATTGTGTGCAATCCTTTTAGTGTTACAGCTTTTAAAAAATTATTTCTTTATTTATTTATTTGTTTATTTTTCATCGGGGAGTTTCTCGCCTGTTCTCATTGTCAGATTTCCTCATGAATATCTTTTGCATCTGCCAGGCTTGTTTTCCTGATCTTCAGAAATGCATGCATGGTGTTAAAAGACATTGAACTGTGATGTGTGCCTGTTTTATTGCTAAGTGATGTCCTTGCACTGGACTGCATGTATTAATTAGCACTGATTAGCAAAACAGCTGATGCTCCAAAGATCCGGTGAAAGTTAATTTTAGCCGGACCTCCCTGCTGAAACAAAATTGCGTTTATCTAATATGAGGTCTATGAATAGATCTACAGATACATATTTAATAATATAATAATTTGGAGAAAACGCTACTCATCAATAAATGCATTATTAAAGTGAAAAGCACTAATAAAACTGTACTGAATACTAGAAAGTAATCCAGTATAGGTGGTCTCCTGGCAGTGGGGTCAGAAAAAAACCAATACTTGAGGTGAAAGATGACTGCTGCTGCAAATGACCTTTAACTACATCTTTATTAAACTCCTCAGTAAACTCTGTGTAGCCATGCAGACAATGAAAACAGCTGAGCAGATGCAGGTTTAACAGGAAAGTGGTGATATCTCTCTTTCACTTTTTCAGCTTTAATGCAGTTTGTAGCACGTCGTCTGGGTTCCTCAGTTCTTGTCCTGGTGGGCCGACAGAACTTTAGGTGGGAGCACTTGTGCTCACAGGCTAAAAATGCAGGAGCACACAAAAGATTTATTTCAAATATATGTGTGTAAGCCCTCTTAAAGAGAAAAACAATTTGCAAGGTTATGATATTGAATGAGCAGAAGGTTTGAGTGATAGAAGCTGCCCCTTCATGTGTGTTAGTACTAGAGCTTTCTAAACTAATGCAAAAGTTGTATTAGAAATGCAATATTAAGTCAGAGATAGGTGTGCAAAGATCTGCACTTATTTATTACAGAGAAGTGCAATTTCATGCACCTCTGCCACATTCAACAGTAGTGAAATCCAATGTGAATCTTACCAAAATGGACATATGTCCGTTTTCCAGCCGTAACCTTAAACTAAAACTTGATGTATGACTTACAGAAAACTCCGTTATATAAAATATGTAACTTCTGATTGTATATAGCTCAAGACTTTTCATTATTTTATATCATAAATCATGCAAACCGTAGAAAAAAGAAATGCACATATCCAACACTGAGAGAGCAGAGAAAACCTGCACATGCTTTAACACAGGGTTATTTTCTCTCTCCTTCCATAAAGTTAATCTCAATCTCAATCTCTCTCTCCTTCCTCGGTAAGACTGATCTGTGTGTCAGGGAGAGGTGGTACTACCCTATCACCCTATGAAGCACTCGGGCGCGCGATAATGGGTCACAGAAGCGCAGCAGCACCCAGCAGGAGCCGGCACTTTTGTCATGTTAATGTGTCGGCGTGTGACGCCAGGCAAATAGGATTTATTGTGCCCGGTCCTCCGCTGGAATGAAATTGCAGTCTCATAAAATGTACTTTTAAGGCATTGTGGGGGAGCGCTGAGGGCAGTATATTAAACTGCTGTGGATCAGAGAAGAGGAGGGAGTGAAGGGTGGACATGGATTATGGGCTCAGGTTGGAGAAAGGCATGGAAGAGAAGAGAGGCACCGCAGAGCGTGTGGATGTGCAGTGATTGAGCACCTATCGCTCGTAGTTTCTGATTTGGCTTTAATGTTGGGCCGTAAAAGTAGTATGATGGCTGGGGTGGGGAAAGAGAGTGGGTGGTGAGTGCGTGTGAATCTATGTGTGGTTTATGAGATTTGAAATACGATGTTCCTGACTTGCTGAGGGAAAGTTATCATAGCGTTGTATATCTTTCTGTGTCATCCTTCTTTACAGTGTAAATTAATGTCTTTAAATATCCAGTTATGGATTTTGCGCACCATTGCGCTGAGTATGGTACATGTACATATGTACAGTTTAAAAAGCAATGCCCTCTAAGAACCAATTTGGTTTCCTTGAGAATTTTAAGTAGCATGTTCATAAAAACCTGCAACACTGGTGCTGTAACTGAGAATGAATATGCATGTCATAAATATGCCATGGCAGATATCATATGCTATCATACATTGTCATTACAGATTAAAATAATGTCAAGTTACAGTTCCATTAATTGTCAAGGCAGATGCTGGAAAGTTTGATGTAATTAGAGGTTATGTGAGCTTGGGTGATAGTTTAATGAGATGTTTTATGACTTTTTATACAAAGCAATCATTCAAAGATTCTGTGGTAACACTTCACTGAAGGCAAGTCTCTGTACTTTATATGTGCATTATCGTTCATGACAACTGACAGAAACCTACATAATCATTTGAAAAGGCTTATTCCAACAGGCACCAGTTGTTACTATTTCTTTCTCATCCAAGCCAAGCACCATTAAAAAACATCTATGTACATGTACAGCAGGTACATGCTAGGATGCTGTATGTTTTTTTTTTTCCCCCCAAAGCTCCACTATCTAGCTGCCCTCCTCTCTGCCCTCAGTGGTTTAAAACCTATTTGCTGTGCCTGCCAGTGGTCAGGAATCACTTAAAAAAAAAAAAAATCACAAAATCCCTCTCAATCATGTCACATTTTGCACTTTAAGGGCAATTCACCTCAGATTTTCCATACTGCCTTCCTGCTCCCACAGCAGGAGACATTAACAGTCAGAGTCGGACTCCCATTAGAGATCATTTAAAGGCCGTTTTCCCTTCACACCCTCTCGGCCCCTGCCGATAAGGCTCCTCGACGAGTCATTTCACAAGCCTCTTCCACTCCTCAGCCCCAAATCCTTTGCAAGCTTCTTTATCAGCTTACGGCTGCCACTGCTGCCAAGGTTACAGGATTGTAGTCACTTTCCTCCAACATGAGTCGAGCCCCGGGCCCTTTAAATGCACATTTACAACGCCAGAGCTGAATGCTGTTCTGAGACATGCTTGTTTTCGCGACATCGGTTTTGAAGTATTGCTCGCCGCTTTAGTTCTCACAGAGCTTTGTGCTCGTCATTGGAGAGATTTTCATTCATTTTTAATGAAACTCATGGACCAAATCAAATGTGTGAGCCTGGGCAGGTTTTCAGTTTCTGTTTACTTTATATTAGTCTAAATATTTCAATAGTTTCTTACAAAAGGAGCTGTGGCCTTCATGGTTATCAACAGATGGCTTTGACCTTATCACACTTAAAAAACATATTTCTTTTCATTTTAGCACCTTTATAAAAGGTTTTTGCTCCCTTATAGTATGTCACTATGTAAATCAAATAGAGTTCATTTAGACTTTGATGTCTGGTGTCTCGAGATTTCATTGCCCAATATTGGCATGAGGTAACCACATGAAGCCGTTGTCGGATCTAAGATCCTCATAAATTCCCAAGCAAGAGTCAAGGAAGCTTACCATGCACATGATATGTAAGACACTGACAGCCAGCGGTGGTCCGAAGAGTCAAGCAGTGGAAAGACGACAATGTTCCTTGAGCGTTTGCTCAGAGATGAACGGAGAACAAGGCTGTCTCGTAGTGACAGGAGGCCATTTTGAAAGCTCTGCTTCTTGCACAAGTGAACTCAGGACAAGGCATGGTACAGCAGAGGACAAATTTGTGACAGGGGGACAAACTTCATACAAGCTTGAGTCGGCAAAGTCAAAGCCCTCACCTCATGTTGCAAGTTGGCAGGGTGTTAGTGAAGGACAGTTTCTGATGATGAAAAGTTCAGCCTCTCTCCAGGTTCAAAGTCGCCTGTGAAAACTTAGGAGGCTTTTTTCTGACACTTGACGTGCTGACTAAAATTTTGCGCTGCACTTTTTGGCGCTCTTTAAAGGCTGTGACACAGCGTGACATCCAGCAAAGCTTCATCTCCTCTCTCTTCCATTCTTACCTTCAGCTGCATCTGTCTCTCTTCTATCCTTCAATGAGCTGTCTCTTTCTTCATATTTTTGCCTGCTTTTTGACCTCTTACAGTCTCAGGGACCTGTATGTAGCCCACAGCCCATTTCCTCACTCTCAAATCTACATAACTTACATATTAGTTTAATAGTATTTTCCTAATTTTAGGAAAAAAAACATTCTATACCTGTGAAACAATGGAAATAATCAAGAAAATTTATATAAATCACATTTTTCACATTAGTTTGAATTGGATCCTTACACTGATTTATAGAGATGTACTGTATTTTGACTATGTGAGTGCGCAGAGAATATGTATACATATATATATATATATATATACATAATTTGCAGCAGTGTAAAATGCGCCGGTTGCTATTATATTATAAACTATTGCTGTGTGAGCTGTGTAAAAAATATACATAAAAAAAAGAGTGTGGTGTAGTTTAACATAGCCAAGGTATAATAAAGTATGCATATGTATTATATTTAATTTGTTTTTAATCAATATTTGTAACACAATAGTGAAATGCGCATTTTGCACAGATTCGCTCCAATAAATTACAAAAATAGTAACCAATTTTAAAAAAAGATGCAGTCTTTTTTTCATGGCTCTCTATTTGTATTTACACAATATGGTAAACAGTATTGGGCCACTTAAAAGCTCTATCTGAACATTAAGACAACTATTGTTGATTCTATTTTTTACTTTGCAAAATAACGTAAAGCTAATATTCAGGAATAATGCAAAGGATCAAATAGAACTGAAAACCAGATATTCACTAAATGAAAACAAACACATACACACAAACTTCCTACTGTGTTCATTCAGTGCAGTTTATAACACTTGTGTTTATAACACAAGTAAAAAATATGATAATAACAGTTCAGAAAAATAAAAATGATAAAACAAAAGAAAACAAAAAAATGACAAAAGATCTCCCACCAACCGGATGGAATATTGAGGAGGAAACTGGTCAGTAAAACTACTGAGAGACCTTGAGTTTCAGGAATTCATGTCAAAGAGTGGTCATTGTGTGCAGGGACAACAATATTACACATTTTTCACAAATGAGGCTTGTATGGGAGGATTGCAAGAAAAAAGCAGCACCTCAAAATGCAACATGAAGATTCTGTGGCCAGGAGTAAAAATATGTTAGGATTAGATTAAACCAAAATTATTCGGCCTAAACACCAAATGGTGCATCTGTAGGAAAGCCAGTGCAGCTCACCATACAAGGATATCATACAAATCTACAGCTAGGACACAGTGCATATTCCAGTGGTGGAATAAACATAAGGAAAAGTGGTTCTTATGGAGTGTTGTAAAACTGGTTTTGAAAAATTCACCCATGAGACTTTGCTAAGTATATAGTTCCACAAATTGTTGCCTCCCAGAAATCTATTTCCCTCCTCCACTCTGAGTGAGTTATATACATTTAGGGTTATATTTTCCAATCCCTTGGATAATAATTTTACAAAAATGTTGGTTGGCTTCAAATATAAGTGACTTTTGAGTCAAAGGTTTCTCTGTTTCTTTCTTACCCACAAAGAATCTTGAAAAGACTGTACATTGTAATTAACCATATACTTCTGATAGAGAAAACAATAGATTACTTTGAAAAATGCTTGCATATTACTTTAATCTTTCGCCATTCTTCTCTCTCTCTCTTTCTCTCCGTCCCTCTCCTGCCATTTCATGCATCATTTCTGCCTAAATGAAGCTGGCTCAAACCCCTCCATTCTCCGCAGCATGTTTCCCCTCTCTCAGCAGCACTGCATCCGCCACTATTCAATTAACTGTCACCAGCAAAGCGTGGGCATCCAGTCCGAGCTACAGCTCACCATGGGGCCAGTGAGAGGTGTCTGCTCTGGTGGCCTACTGCGGCCCTTTGCCCAGTAGTCCAACTGTGCTTAGAGCCATTCCTGTTATGCCAAACGTGCTCAGCTTTTCTCACCTGAGTTGTAATTTTAATCATTATAAAAGAAAGCACACGGCAGGTCACTATGAAAAGAACATTTCGATTCTCTCTTCTGAATGGAAACATGAAGCTGTATTCACTCTAAAATCATTACATTGATTTAAAGATGTAACAGAATGTCAGCAGCATTTTCTGGCAGTAATTGACTAAATTATGCACTTGAACAGCTATTACTTAAACCATTATTTCTTGAGATTTATGACTAACGCCAAATACGAGGACAATAGCTTGGAGTTGGATGATAATTTCACCACAGAAAAAAAAAGTTTCCTGCAGTGTTGTTATTTAGTATGATTCTTCCAAAGTGAGTGTTGTCATGGTTGGAGGGGCAGAGCTGCAAATAATGAAAATACTCCTCCCTGCTTTCTTGATAGACACCTATGGGGAATGGGCTCCTATCAAAATATTTGTTACAGGCTTTGTAAAAATGTATTTGGCATATAAATGAAATATTGGCTATATTTAAGATGATTTCTCTTAATCAAAATGGCATTTTTATTTCAGTAATTACTGTGAAAGTAATGTGTAAGTTATTCATAAAGAGTTTTAGAAGCAGTTTATTGAATCCTGTTTTGTGTTTCACCATCTGATGTGGTCATGTGTGTGTGGCTTAAAGCCACCTGACAGACAATTTGCACCATTAAAGCTGTTAACAGGACAGGCTACAATATTTGAATACATAAAATACCTAGAATTTCTTTATTGTAATGAAACATTGTCAACAGAAGCCCAGAGAATATTTCACTGTGTGATAAAGTCCATTGTCTAATATCAGATATTATATGAGGAATAAAGCCTTGACGAACATGTACCTTAATGACACTTCCCTAGACATTATGAAAGGCGTATTGTCAAACACACTTGTATCTGAAAGCTAAATTACATAGTTGCAAGCTAGAGTTCTAACATTAGAAAACTACGCCTACATGTTTTCTAATATCTATGCCATATGTTGTTTACTCAAACTTCGGATTGCTGAACATTGATGAAATAACTACTTTACATTGATGAAATAACACATGGCATACATTTTAGACTCACCCATGGGCTATGAAAAGATACAAAGCTGGAAAAAAAATGAATTCAGGGTTTTTGATGGGCCAAATGCATGCATATAGCGTATATAGGCTTTTCACACTGAAGTGAAAGAGTCTTTGAGGTCAGACTGCTTATAGAATGAAGCAAAAAAACAGGATAGCCTATCAGAACAGAGGTCATTTATGATCTATGTTACCTCTATCTAAAAGGCATTGTAACAACCTTGGTGGCAAATACAGCCTTTGCACTCATTTTTTGTGACGTCACCAGGATATTTAAATATGCACTACAGCCTGTGGCTTTGTTTACAGGAGACCTTTACCTCAAACTGACTCTTGAATACAGGGAGATGGTCATTTAAATATTTAGTTTTTAATACATATTCCGGTAACAAATACAAATTCAGCCGAATTCTAAAGTTTTGTGGAATCCTTGTGAAGTTGAAGGCTTAGTTATCAGTTTCATCAAAACAGTTTATCATGAAACGCCATGTTTTAATTCCAAATTTAATTCCAAATCTGAGCACCATCCCTTTCATATGAAAACAGAACCCAAAAGAGAAAAATGCTCATTGTGTGTTCTTCTGAATACACATATCAACAATAATAACGATCGGGACATGGAATGAACTGATTACAGCAATTATTTCAAGAGAATTGCTGCATGAGGAGTGAGATATTAGGTTTTAGATTAATGCTACGCCCCTCTAATTTTAGGTAAATATGTAGACATGCTACTTCTTCAAGTTCAATTCATCTCTTTTCTTTGAAAGACTGAAATAAGATGAGTCAATTAAAGACATTAAAATAATTAAATGTGCATTTATTGGTTTTTGTCTGTTTTACCTATTGAAGGACATTCAGGTGAAATTTTATATATCCTCAGTCACCGTTTACCATAGAGCTAAACAGAGATAGCAGTCCAGTTAATCGATTGAACTAATTTCTAGATTATATGAGCAGCTATGGATCTATTTAGGAAGAAACTTTAGAATAACTCAGTTGTCTATTATAAATGATATTAAATAGTATTGATCTATTCATTAAACCAGCCAAATGAATCGAAAAACACAATTTTAAACCAATAAATTAAAAGACTTCCATCTCAAACATACTTACACTTAAGTAGGAAATCAGAAATCTAGTCCACTTATACGTCTTTATACATGACACATGGCTGTATATCTAATCCTTTTTTTTTTCTTTGGGACAGTCGTAGCAAAGAGAGATAGATCCATGTGAAAATTTTATTTAAAAACAAAATGTTATGGATTGTCTTAAAATGTACTGTAGTTTTGTCAGAAGTCACCTGACTAAATTATTGCTATCCACAAGTGTTAAAATATAATGTAGAGTAATTTTAGGGTTGATTCAAAAACAGGTTGGAAAAGGTGTGGGTAAAATATTTTCTCACCTTTTTTGTTAAATAAACATATGTCGCAAATGGACTTTAAAGGAGAAATCAATTCCAGACAAAAATTCAGGACATGCGTTCTTGTTCAGTTGCCTGTCATAGTGTTAATGGTAGTAGACGGCTTAGTCTTTTTTCCCCCTTACCTTCCTACTGCAACCTTTGTTCCTGCATTTCATAAACCTTGCAGCTGCAATTGAGAAAGGCTGAATATATGGCTTAATTGTTGCATGCTCCCAATATGTAGGCGTACTGAAGGATGAAATCTGTTGAGAATTGTATGTGTGTGTGTGTGTGTGTGTGTGTGTGTGTGTGTGTGCGCGCATGTGTATGTGTATGTGTATGTGTATGTGGGTGGCTGGGTGGGTGGGCTTTAGTGAAAATAAAATAAAACAAGGAGTTCGTTAAGATTAAATGAAGGAGTTTGACAAAAGATCATGGGGACACAGGGATGCATACTGTTCCCTTTCTAAAGCTCATCATTGCACCGTAGTTCAACACGTATACCAACACACACACACACAGTCTATCGGCTTCAACCTCCCTTTTCCCAGCCTCATACAATCACACAAGCACAAACACACACACACACACACACACACACACAAATACACACACACACACCCGGCACAGCACAGCACTGAGATACCCAACATAATTATCAGCTCCTTAATGATTGCTGTGCATCAACAGCTCCTCTATCCGTTCATTACAAGTGCTTTTGGAGCCCCCCACTAGGCCCGGGAGACTGCTTATCTCTGCACAGACCACTCCATGGGCCTAATTGAACCCTATTAACAAACAAAAGTGTGCAGGCTGCTGCGATTACGCTAAGAACCAGCAAAGACCAAGAAAGTTTTATTTATTTATTTATTTGTTTATGAACTTCCAAAACCCTCCCAGGCTTTATGAAGTTAAGAGTTTTGAGCCGTTTTTACAGTGTGAAGATAAGCGAGGGCTTTGAGAGGTACTAGAGTGCTGAAGTATGTGCATGAAAGTGCAAGATGTAGTCTGTTGAGGGGTTGGATGAGAATAAGTGTGTGTGTGGGTGTGTGTGTGTGTGTGTGTGTGTGTGTGTGTGGTGTAATGAAGACATGCCCTCTGGGAAGTGTGTTTACGTGTGTGTGTGTGTCTGTGTGTGTTTGTGTATGCATTTTTGAGACAGCATCTCAATTTGCTGGTAATTAAGGCCTGAAGAAACTGGTGACGTGCAATGGAGGACCACAATAACGGAACTAATCTGAAAAGTTACAGGGTGTATATTGTGGAAAACTGAATTTTCCTCACTTTTTCAAAATAAAAGAGATTAATGTTGCATGTAAACACTGTTAAAGTTTCAGAATATACAAATAAGTACAAATAAGTCCACAGCAGTCTGTGTGGAACAATTATGATGTCACAAAACAAACACAGAACCCTTGAATTTTTTTCCACCAGCACCAATTTACTGGGTCCTTGCCCAATGTTGCTGTGCTTCACTATGATAACAGGAAATAAATCAATATGAAAGCTATAAGGTTTCCATTTTAACCTTGATTTCTCAGCTAAAGTACACAAAACCAACATTCTGGTTGAATTAATTCACTGTAGATGCTACGCTTGCCATAACACCCCAGCATCTTTCCTTTAAACAATAAAACTTTCCAGTAAGTGTATGCCAAGGGTACTCAATACAAAGGTAGGTGTAGGCAGATATGAACACTCTAATATGAAACAGCATGGAAAATAATCTCTGCCAAGGAGCAGCCAGAATCAAAAGCATTAATCATGCAGAATAATTGAAGTTAACACACACACATAAACACACACGCTCTATATATATATATATTAGGGCTGGGAATTTTACGTGTTAATTAGATTAATTAATCACAGATAAAAATAACGCGTTAAAATTTTTTACGCAATTAACGCTTCAAGTCCTGCCACTACTTGGGTACTTGCGGTACTTAAATTCAAGCCCAAAAATACGTCATCTTCCCAAATCACTGCTGCGTGAGCAGCCAGAGAGCGCAGTTCAGCTCACAGCTTACAAGGAAGCGTGTGAGATTTGTGAAAAAAAACGCCAAAATGTCTAATAAACAGTTCTCCAATGATGTCTTGTGATTGTTTTTTGCCGATTCTGACTCTGAAGGGGAATATTTTCCTTTTGGAAAAGACACTCATGCGTCTCCCGGAGTGCAGCTGTGCGGCTGTGCGAGGTGAAAGTGAACACAAAGCACAAACATGTTTATTTCAACACTTTGCCCATTGGGGAAGTGTGTGGCAGTGGCGAATCGCAGTGTAGGAGAGGTATTGGT
>JBBMFX010000011.1:8322674-8332982 GCA_037832545.1 Rhabdalestes septentrionalis
AAACATAGAGAGAGAGAGAGAGAGAGAAAGAGAGAGACACATAGAGAGAGAGAGAGAGAGAGAGAGAGAGAGAGAGAGAGAGAGAGAGAGTAGGGGAGAGAGAGAGACGGCGAGAGAGAGAAGGAGAGAGAGAGACAGACAGAGAGAGAGAGAGAGCGATACAGAGCTTAAATGGAAAAGGTTTTATGCTTCATAGGTGCATGTATATTATCTTTCATAGGTGCATGTAATCCTACAAGTCTACAATAAATTCAGTCATGTGTTTTTTTGGTAAAGATATTTGTATTTGGGACAAACAAACATAACATAATCCTACAGAATAAAAGCATTCTTTAGGTTCTTTTCTGGAGCATGCTTTGCAAAAAAAAAAAGATTTTTAATAATAAACAGGAAAAAGGTCAAATCTTAAATATGTACAGTGCTTCCGGCATCTGAATTATTATGCCCTTTTCCTCTCTCCCCTTATTAATTAATATTACACTCAAGCCGCCGTTGATGAGGACCTCATAATGAAGAGGGAGCGAGGTAATGATAACTCATCATCTCATGCAAATCCCTCGCTGGCTGAATTTGATGCCAACTACGTACTTTTAGCAGAGCCTGCAGAGCGCTCCTGGAATACAGCAGCGGCCCCTTAAACAAACGACTCAATTTGAAATGTCAATATGACTGAAAGGTTGCTAGACAGCAGCGCTAATTTAAGGCAGTAATCTCATAATGCTGAATCATTTAGGCCTAGGTAATGTTTATTGAGTAGAAGGAAAAAGTGATTGTTGATATGGCCAAGCTAATGGCTGTGATATAGGCAATAAAGGAGAGGAGTCGAGAGCAATGTGCTGGTGCAGCACTCAGGGCTTTTTAGCTATCAGGGTGTGTATGTGTGTGCACTTTCAAGTGGAAAAAAATCTAAGTGGCAAGGGAACCTGGTCTAATGTGGGTGTGTGTGTATATGTGTTTGCACATTTGCCGATGAGAATTATCAAATGAAGACTCTAGCACATTACGTATGGTCTGGAGGAGGGGGAGAAGAAGGGGCATTGTGGGATGTTGGGTGCAGGTTGGGATGTGGGGGGCATCCATAATGCATCCTTAATGCAGGTGCGTCTCTGGAGATGCATGTAAAATCATATGTGCAACTACTTGTGTGTCCGTTTTTGTAAAAGTGTGAGCATTAAGCGGACAGTTGTACACAAGCGGGTCATCCAATCTCTTAGCCTTCCAGATGATGTCTTTATCCTCCTGGCCTTGTAGACCTCATCAGCTGTGGGAGGCAGGTGCAGTTTGTGAGAGGCCAGGATAATGCTGCCTTAAACAGGTGCTCCGTGTCCTCCAAAATCCAACAGGGAATATTACGCCTTGCTGTGCTGGTCATATAGTCCTACAGGCAATGACTCATAGTTTATCTCTTATACAAAAAGAAATGAGTCAGCAAGTATACACTGTCCAACATGAAAGCAAAGTTTGTCCAGGGTGACGCTGGTGTAACTTTCACTATGTGAACAAAAGTTTCAGGACGCCTGAAGTTTTAATGACATTGCATTTAACTACATGCATATAAAATGGATTTGGGAGAGTATCAGTGTGAATTTGTGCCCCCTCTTTTGAATTTGTGCCTGACTCTCAAATTTCGTTCCTGTTCATCCCAAAGGTGATGCATGGGGTTGAGGTCAGGCCTCTGTGTAGGCTAGTCAAGTTCTTCCACACCAAACTCATCCAACCATGTCTTTATGGGGTTTGCTTTTTGTACTGGGACACAGTAATACTGGAATAGAAAAGGTTCTTCCCTTTGTATTCACAAAGTTGGAAAGATGGCGTAGGAAAATAATGTTTTGGAAAATAATTAAGATTAACTTTCACTGGAAGTAAGGAGCCTAAGCAAGTACGCCATCCCTGAAAAACAGATGTGTCACAATAGTTGTGTCCATAAGGTGTACTTAATAGATCTCTCCTAGGTTTCTCTTAAAGTGAGAGTATTAGATCCTCCCTTGTAAACCCTCTCTGTCACCTGTAGTGTTTTCTGACTGTAAAGTATAACTGTAAAATAGCGCTCATGCATGGATAAATACTCTATTTTAAATGTGACTTATTCACAGCACGGTGATCGTCCACATCATCGCTCACTGTATTTAGAGGCCATAAGGCTTGCCGCAGATCTGCACCACGACACTCATTCCTTTGGGTGGACCATTTCTGTGATGCAGAAATGTAGCCAGTCAAAACGAATCGGAAATACTAGAGTGTGAGGTCCGGGTGTGGCAACAAGCAATCATTTGCTCGACCCGCATGTTAGCAGCAGATTCGCGGCAGTAATCGAAGGAGGCAATTTCTCTAAGTAAAATGGCGTGAATGATGAATGTGTGAGCTTTTTGGATTTTGCGCATGAGCTCGGTACTCAGCTGTTTAGACAGAAAAGTATCAGCTCCATCAGCAAGGATTTCATCAGGCATCCATCACTCACACACATACACACCCACACATGCTCACTCACGCACACACACACACACACACACACACACACACATTTTTACACATGCCCATGCATTCGGTCTCTTTATCTGTCTGGTTTTTTTTTTAAAGAAAATTATATTTGATGCTCCCTTAAAAACGATGCCAGAAGTGTTCTTTGGTGCAATTCTTTAGAAGAATCACAGTTGATTCTATAAAAGAACTTTTTTTAGTTGGAGGATCTTAAAATGGGACATATTATGCAAAACTCACCTTTTGCATCCTTTTGTATTTCCATTTGGGTCTGTTTCTCCTAACGTGAAAAAAATAAATAAATCCATCCATTTTCTGTGAATCAATTAAGAGTGTTTTGGTGTCAGGATTCATCTGCTTCTACGACCCATTTGGACACACCCCACCCCCATTGGGACATAATAATGGGGAAATTTGCATAGAACCACCCCTCACCTGTCAATCCCTCACCCTCTAGATAAGTAGAATTTTTGTCAAGCACGCATAAGACGCCGCACACTACGGCTACAGGCAAAGGCAAGTCACTCATGTTCATCTTGCACTGGGTCCGACTCGGGGTCGAACATATAGGGCTGGATAGCGCCTCTGTTTTACGTGGGAAACGTGCAAAGCATGGGATGAGTGGGGTGGGATGACTGGGGTTTGGCCAGTAATGGCTGAAATATGACCCCAGGCACATATTAAGATTAAGTTCCAATATCTAAAATGAATTAATAAGTAGGTTTAGATAATGATATTGACAGATAAATATCTAAACAATACTGGATAATATTGGTGCATCCTTGTGGGCTAATCTGATACAATCTTATATAAAAATGTTCTTTTTAAAAGAACCCTCTAGTATAAATGGGTTTAGGGGGAACAAAGGTGGGAAGGGCCATTTTTTGGCCACTTTTATATATAATAAAGTAGAGGACATGCTACTGTATATTACACATAGAACACAGCATTTCCATTGGAACCATGCCATCAAAGAGAGAGACAGAAAGAGACCACACTTCAGAAAAGCTAATCAGCTCAAGATCTTGTTTGTTTTTGTTTTTTCCTTTTTTGTTTTCCTTTTTTCTATGAACTCCACTCTTGCCTTGATTTATTGAATGATAGGTCCCATGCACTCATCACTGAGAGTATTGTCCCTGGCTCATACTTGAAGTGGTTTCGCTTTATTGGAGGTTTAGACAAACATCCACTCCAGCAGGGTCTGAAGGTCAGTCTCCTGAAAAGATGAGAATAGCCACATTAGATGAAAAACGTTTCACTCTAAGCACAGAGTTCAATGCCATTCAAAAAAAACCTTTTTAGAGCATTGTAGGTCCAAGGAGCACAGTGTAAAATTGAAAAGTGATACTAAGTGTTATACAAACCATCCTGCGAAATGAATGAAAAAAAAAGAATTAACTAAAATGTAGCTCAAAGAACTGTAATATGCTGTTAATGCGCCACTGGGCTGTATCACTGAAGCACATCTAAACACAACAGATCATATGAAGCAGAGAGAATGTGTGAAACAGCTTCTATATATGCAGACTGTTCACTGTCCCCATTGTCAGTGTTCATTGAACACGTTCCTATTTTTCATGAATGCTGAACTGAATGAATCTGTTCACAAATTATGAACGTGAACGTGAATGATGTTCACCCTTGAACGCAGATCACATTTTATGTTTGCTGATTACAGGCTAGCATAGTTGTATGCCTCGGCAAAAGACAGTTTGATTAAACATTTGAGTTAGTTATTAGAATAAATTGCTGTAGATTTAGATTAGGAAAACCACATGCTTTGTTTACTTTTAATTATTTCTGAGCATTTTAAAATATATTCTATGAAGGCTGCATTTTAGCCAGGCATGATTTGTTTATATTTTGTGTTAATATTGTCTGACTAAAATTTCCATATGCACTTTTTATTTCACTTTCAGCATAACAGGATGCTTGCTTAAGTGGTCATATCTATTATCAACCTCAAAATTGGTTTTTAATGTAATTTGATGTAATTAAAGTTTTAATGTAATTAATGTAATCTGTGAAAGAGCAATTGAACATGAACTAGTTTATTTTTTGAGCTGTGAACTTGGTTTAAAAAAACAAAACAATTGTGGAAGTGTTCTAGTTCATTTTTATTTGAATGGACTGAGCTTTGAATTAGTTATTTTTCAGTGTGAACTGGCACAGCGCTACCCATTGTGTTCATGGCTCATTATTATAAATGCCCATTTCTTAAAGAAGGACAGATTAATCACTTTACTGCAGAATGTGCACCCATGCAGTGGGAGTGTAGCAGATTGACTATGCTAACTAGATTTTACTTTCTCCAACTCAAACATAGAGAGACTGCAGCAATCCTATTTGGTCGACACTGTGGTTTATAGAATGAACATCAGCCAGAAGACTGTTGGAGTGCATGTGACCCGAAGTTTGGACAGCCCAGCTTATATCAAAACAGGATCATTTTTGCAAAAATAACAGCCGTCACAAAACAGCTTCTCCTGATGATTAAACTTACATATTGTTTATCCTGTCACTGAAATGTTCAAGTTTGATGTTTTTCATGGCATGCTACATTTACTGATGTTCTTTAAAGCCAAGGGTCATCTTTGTCAAGATTCTAAAAATGTGCATTAAAAGCCTCCTCAGATAGACACCAATCTCTGAGATGTAAGATGAAAAGGCCTTTTGTGAGCCATATAAAAGACGAGATCCCACAGAGAATGTTCTCTATGAATGGAGTTATTTCTTAGCCATCAAATGGACACTTAGGAAGTGAGAGAGAGAGCTGTGACAAGCTCTTGTAGTGTCACAAATGTTCTTATTCTACTAATGTGGTAGACAGCTAGCATGCTAAAACATCACTGCACCATAACACAGATGCACTAGCGTTGTTCTACACTGCTTCCAATGGCCTTTACCTGTTTAATTCTCCAGGGGGAATGAAGCTTTTGATATGAGACTAAATCAAGTGGAGATGTGTCGCTCGGCTGCGCTGAAGACTTTGCTTGATTGATGACAAGCGACAAGCTACCAATAGGGGTCCATTGTTAGTACATCTAAATGCATGGTTACAACTCTTAGCTGGCATTTAGATCCACACCATTCTCTTTCATCAGTGATATGTCCAATCCTTGAGGGAAAAAAAGCGGCTCAATCTCAAGTAATTGGTGGAACTTTGATCTTTTACGTTTTTAACGTGAAGAGAGAAAGCACGAGAAGTAACATAATATTGGGGTGGGGGGGAAGCATACAACCTAATACGTATTGGGGAAATTCACATTTTTAATGAGAGAGTCTGACCTTGCCAGTAGAGGGAATTAATTTGTTGCATGCTTGGTTGTGTTTTTTATCAAAACATATGAAGTTATTATGCCGAATATGCTAGACTGCCATGAAGAGAAAGAAAAAATCTGTTGGAATGCACAGCAATCATGATTGTACAAGAGATGTTTGTAGTTCTGTGTGTTCCTTGTACAGTATCAAGCAGTTCCCCATGAGTCTCCTATCACCTGCATTAGTGATATTTTCTTTATTAGCGATGTTAGCTATTTATGCACCTGTGAAATGTTTAGATAAGCTGACCCGCAACCTGTACATTTCACATGACACATGTCAACCTGCACATTATTTACTTGCATAATTTTTTTTTTATTTGTTGTTTACTTTTTTTAATGTTCTAACTTGTTTTGCTAATTTTGACATTTTAAAACAGCCCATATGTCATTTATTTTTGTTTTTTACGGGATGTTTTAATGCACCATTTTGTTTCAGTTGTTCCTTCAACTTCAACATGTCAAAAGCATATAATTCAGAATTTATTAATTGATGCTACATAGGGGTGTGACGAGACGCTTTTCCAACGAGACGAGACGAGACGAGACATGAGACTGAGTTCACGAGAACGGGACAAGATGAGACTTTTAGACAATTTTTTAAAATGAATACTATGTTTGAAAACCTCAGGTGAGAAGGCTTAATGCTGAGATGTTGGTGAGCCAGGTTTGTGCAACAAATTCATTACAACAGCCTAGCCTTGAAATGTGTGTGTGTGTAATCTACTCTTTTCAGTTTAGTAGTAGAGCAATTAGGGAAAAAAAAACATTTCATGAGAACTGGGGTTTGAAAGTATTCTAAGTATTCTTTCACATTCCAAACAAATCCAAGATGTAACACATCACATCAAACAATCATGTGCACAATAATCCTAAACTGACCAGAAACAATAACCTTTGCTCATGCACTTAATTAAGCAGACTTGGACCTATAAATAATTTTTAAATAACTGTTATTTAATTGAAGGTGGAGAAAAAAGATAGCAGCAGCAGCAGCAGCAGCAGCAGGTTATCGCCCATTTAAAACAGGCAAACTACCGTAATTAGAAACTTCAAACAAAAACTTTGTGTGATGGAAACTAGCCACATAGATTAAGTGACTTATTTAATAAAACTTTAAATTTAGTGTGAGCCCTGTCCTTGGTGTCTCGCTGCTTAACTTCAGGACACAGAGACCTCTATCTGCCTACCAGAGATATCACATTTGAATTTGGCTGTTTTAATATTAAATAATTGTAAAACTTGCAGTTGGAAATGTCTGCGTGCACCTCGGAGTTTTGCCACTCGTAAGGTAGTAAAAAGTAATGGGACACAGCGATTTAGCGTCTTTTAACTCCAGGGGTATTATGGCAAACGAGGGGTCTTTGCAAAGGTCTCACCGAGCCCTATCTAACTGTGAAGTTTGATGTGGATTAGTGCTTGTTCTGCGAATCTATGCCACATTTAATGTTCTTTGACTGCCTCAATAACAATGACAGCAGGCTCATTTGCCCTGCTATTTGCTGAAACCTTGAACGGGAAGAGGATATAATTTGTGTCTCGCGAGAGACAAATCTGATCTTGCGAGATCTCGTACCACGAGATCTCATCACTCTCCTAGTAGTTGTTGATAGTGCGAATGCCCTGCTGAATGCACCATGTACCATCTCGTGGAAGTGCTTGTGGATCTTCTGAACATATAAAACTTCGCTGCTCTGATGGCCCAGGACAGGGTGGCTCTTGTTGTTCTCAGGGTAGCCCTATCCCCTGACCTGGAGGGAGATGCACAGTCAACTACAGCTTCTGTTTGGGGTGTTGGGTGATGGTCTTGAAGATAGTAATATCATCAATGCATTTGCTGATGTAGCCTGTCACTGATGAACATGAACTCCTCCAGGTTGGTAGAGCCACCATTGCAGCTTTCCTAAACATCAGTGTGATCAAGAGACATTGCTCCTGGGGGTCAGATCTTTGTCTGATTTAGAACAAGCCTGCCATGTCTGATGAGTTGTATTCAGAGATAAGCATAATGGAGGTGTGGTCTGAGAAGCAGAGTTTGTGATGTATATTGGTGTGGTACGCACAAGTGACCTGTGCAAAAACACAGTCCAGCACATTCACCCTCTCACCGCAAAATCCAAAACCTGTTGCAATTTATGGACAACTGCCTTTATATTTTAATGGTTGAAATATCTGGTGAAGAACAGTCTTTCTGGGTGTGAGTTTTGGAACTCACTAACGGCTATATAAAATTCGGCCAGTGCATGGGTAGCGTTAGTGTTGAATGGGATGTACACTGCAAGGACTGTAAGGACAGTTGTAAAATTCCTGTGGTAAAAAAATGGTCTCCATCTAACAGTCACAAACTCCAGCAGCAGTGAGCAATAAAGAGAGATCACATGCATAAACTGGGCTGTCCTTGTGATTTATCAGATCAGGCCATCTTTTTCTAGTTCTAATGCTCAAATTTCTACTGTTAGCATTTTGTGACGCGCTGTGTGTTCTGACACTCTTCTGTCATAGTTACCATTTTTTTTCAGACTTGTGCAACATTGAGCCTTGGTCACCCATGACCTTAACACCAGTTCAAAGTATTACCTTCAATAAGTTACTGTTCATTTTTTTTATATGTGCCACTATAATGGGATAATAGAAATCACTTCACCTGTTTTTGATTTTTATGTTTTTGTATATTCTACTCATAAGACTTTAGTGCAGTATTGTTTATAACATTATTCAGATTTTAGTCATTAAACAACTTCACAGATCAGAAGACGCAGTAAAAGTAGAAACCAAGTCTTTTACACATCTGTCTATTAACATATATTACCCATATCTAGACTGCTGCAGATTATGTGAAAACAAGTTGGAAGAGATCTTTCACATATGAGTCTTAAAGTCACAGCACTTAAAACAGCCTATTTAATTCTATGGGCTGAAAAAAAGCCCAGACAATTGTCATGTAAAGCTGAACTGGGGAATAATACCACATGTAAGTGGACATCAGGAGGGAGGAAAAAATTATCATTTAAAAACAGAGCTGTAATACAATAAATACGGTACTGTTATGTTTAATTATGAAGGCTAATGAGTTTTTGAACAGACAGACTTAACTTTAGTTACTAATGCAATTACTTTCACATGAAGTAATTTGTGAACATTTTTCAGAAAGAATCAAGTAGTGTGCCACCAAAGAAAACAAAATCACACTGCCATAAAGGAAGACATAACTGGCTATGCTGATGTCTACTGGTTGTCACCATGGTAATCTGCCTCCTGCCATCCCTGTGGTGAAGACCCACAGAGGCAGAAGCTAACACACATCTAGGGAGACACGCAAACATGCACACCCTACACTACAGATGGTTCACTGCGAGTGACACCTGTTCCCGGTGTCTGAGGCTGGGCCTCCTATCACTACACAAGTTAATACAATTAAACACTGCCACTTGTGCATGTATGCACATTCATGACTAACCTCCACATCCCATATGAAGCAAACATTTATTTTTAAACAAATGGTCAACCATTGCATTGCACTTTCTCCATCCCTACCCATAACACACATCATGTATTAGATCCAGTGACTTTTTTCACTCTCCATATTTTTCCACCGGATCTGTTATCTTAACCTTCTCTGCCAAACAGCAGACAACAATTTAGACACAGACACAGATACACACACACACATATACACATAGCCCACAGACGCACACACCAGATGCCAATTTCAAAAGAGACATCTTAATAGCGCTGTCAATGAATTAATTAGACGTGTTAATGAGCTAACAGCAGCTCTCTCTAAATTAAATTAATGCTGTAATGGGTCCAGACAGTGAGAATTAGCCTGAAGTCTTGAATCTGAATTGTGTGTGTGTGTGTGTGATTATACATTTATGTGTATTTGATTTTGTAAAAGAAAGAATATATTATCTAAACAACCAGTCAAATGTCCCACAGTTTTTTTTCACAAATATTTGTTTTAACTGCAAAGGGCTGGTGTATTAATCTACGTATTAATACTGCTATCACTATGATGATTCAAATCGTGTAACATTGCGTTTCTTTGAAAATGTATTTCCAATCTAATTTTTTGTTACTCCTATTTGACCAGTTAAATACTGTTGTTGATGAAAACAACAACAATCAATTTGGTCTTGTCTTGATCTTGTCTTGGTCTTGCTGTCTCGGTATTGCTGTCTCAGATCGACATAGTGGTCGGGAGATTTGGAGTCAACAGTATCCATGACACACAACGTAACATTTGATAATGTGTCGTGCGCAAAAGCATCCACTGTGCCGATGCTTATTAGTGAATCAGAAAAGTCGACTCCCATTGAGCGAGAGCCGGCTCCCTGCTTAATGTCCTTTTGCTGCTCAGCTTTATCAGTGGCTCAGCTATGCTCCAATCCCTACATATTGTGGCCAAATCACATGCAAGGATATAGGATAATATCATGTGAAAAGCAAAAGGGTGAGAGACGCAACAGTCAGGTGGAGCGTGCGTCTGTGCTCTCAGTTAGTGAGTGAG
>JBBMFX010000011.1:8333082-8345897 GCA_037832545.1 Rhabdalestes septentrionalis
TACCTACACTTCACTCTCTCCAAGCCACACCTGTTCAGCCCACACTTTGTTCAGCCCATCCCACTCACATTATTGCCTTTACGTACATGCCATCCCCTGATATCATCCACCGCCATTGAATACATTTTCACACTGACCATGAGGGTTTTTTTTCCTTAAGAAGAATTTTTCTTATCTGTTTTGTATGGTTGTTAATTCCAGTGGGTCTTTGTTCAAGAGTAATTCTATCTATGAGTAGCAAGTGTCAGGAGCCACTTTTGTAGTAGGGGAGCGTGTGGCACACCCAAAATAGGTGAGCACAGCTCTGAGCATGCATCATTGCTTTTGGTTTTGTATAATTGTATATAGTTTTTAACTGCTATCACTTTGGAATGGCCTGGTGCCTAGTGGGAACATGGATGTGTGACACGAGTAGAGCAGTGGCATCCAGGTTGCTATGGGGACGGACCTCCGCGTGCAGCCCTCAGATGCACTTTAGGTGAAGCGCTGGACAGCAGCCGTTTGTGTCATCTCCGTGTTTTATTTACCTGTTTACAGGAACACTATATTTATTATAGCGGTACCACTCTTGGGACCCGTAATATTGAGCAATGCAATCTTAGGTGATTATGTAATGAAATGTGATGTAAAGATTATGTAATGAAATTTAGGATGGAATGATTATTTGACACAGAATTTCATTGTATTCCACTTCCTGAAACTTCAGTTGTAGTTTCCCGTAGCTGTTGTTCTATTCCAGTTACCTTACTTTGACTGAAATGGAAGTGTTAAGAAGTTCATTCTTGGACTGACCCAACCCTGATAGTTACAGATCCCCACAGATTGTCTTACATCATTGGATATCACCTTCCAGATGTTACTTCTAATGAACAAGACCTGCTCCCAATTACATATTTGAAATAATATTGTTGTCCATATCACTTCCAATGGTCATCTGAATTGTTACTTCTACCCAAGAGCAGATTTTGTTGGAATTACTGTTTTTCCTGCTTCCTGCACCTAATGAATCAGCTCCTCCTCTTTGCAAAATAATCTAAATTCATGCGGTTTTTCAGATGCACAAATGCTTGGGGAGTATGAATATTACAGATCCTGCACTGATGGAATCACAAAAATAAAGTACCCAGGCACTAAGAAATCAGCAGGTAACATAAACTGAGACAAGGACACAAACTCTGTCAGTACCCCTGTAATGGGTGTTTCAGTGCACATGGCATTGACAGATTTTTCATAATGCAAGTAAAGTCCCTGGTTTTTCCAAGCTGCTCCTGAAGGGGAAAGGTGAAAGTTCCTGCAAGGGCTCAGGTATGGGATTGCCACTGCCTTAGAAAGAACCGTTGTGTCCGCCTGGTGGACAGATGTTTGTGTGCCTCTTCTTATATAGCCAAGCCCTATGGGTTGCTGTAAAAATGCCATGCAGATCAAGATGCCCAACTCCTCATCACGTTGGTCAAAACCTAATCTTGTAAATAATTAAAACCACTAAAACCTCTTCTGGTGAGTCTGGCAATCCTATTGTTTCTTGCTGTGTCTGTTCTTCTGTCATACTTGTGAGAATTTATTTCACTAGTCTTGGTGTGAAATGCAAACAAAGGAGACGACAAGCACCGCATAGCTTCTGAATGACAACTAAACAGAAACAGTCCCAGAACAATGCCCTGGATACAGCACTGCTTTAACCAAACAGAAAAAAGAAACAGTCTCAGAAGCTCCTTAAAGTTTGCCATTGTGTAGAGAAGGGGAACCCAGGTTCAGCCGCTTAGGTCTGCCTCCCAATCAAACAACATGCCACATGAGCCAGGCATGATGGAGAATGGACACTACATTCTGGTTTAGTCTGGGTTTAAGTAGAGAATGTGAAATGTAGAACACTTAAATAATCAGGTGATCAAGAGAAACTGAAATGAGAGAGCAAATCATGCAATTGTATTATTATTATTATTATTATTATTATTATTATTATTATTATTATTATTATTATTATTATTATTATTATTATTATAACTACCACTACCAGTAGTCTCAGCATTATTCGGAGTAGTAGTATTTTGCTGCTAACCCAGCCAGCACATTTTTGGTTGTTTATTGTGGCATAAGCTAAATGAGAGTAAAAGAATACACTTCATATTTAGAAGCAAACAGAAGTCCATGTATAACTGGTCTGCTGGTTGGTGGTAGGGATCTTACAGTCATGTGGTTGCCTGCTGTGGTTGTCAAGAGTGCGATGAACAGAGGAAGAAGCGCACATTTGCTACATTGTATATCTCCTTGTGCCCTAAATCCCAGCGGGGTGGCACTGTGTATGCTGCGGGTCGCTGGTGTGAAGCATGGCTAACCCATCACATATTCTTCCATACGTGAAGAACCACAATAGGGGGGCAGCAGAGAGACCACAAAACAATTTTAAAAAATGTACCACAAGAGATGACCTTAGCATATTACGTGTGTGAATTATTATATATTTTGTTTTTCACAGACAAAATTATTACATTGTTTATAAAAGTGCCAAAAAAGTCTTCAAGTGACGTATATATAATCGATTTGTTCACTTAAAGGGACATTCATCAGAAGTTTCGTTAGGCACGAATTCTAGTGATTCTAGTGATTCTAGTAGGTATTGCTCTAAAATCCCAGTATATTTCTTTTCAAATATTTAGGTACTATTGTATGACTTTATGGGAGAGCAGCAAGAGCAAACCTTATTTAATACATTAAAAACATTTAATAATCAGACTTCAAACCAGACTTTAGACTTCAAAAATGAGTGGTATGCACTGGATTGAGCTATAAGTGCTCTCATAGGGCCTGTGCATAAAGCTGGGCATTGGGGAGGATTCTGAAGAGGCCTCTGTAAGCCTACTTCAGAGTGTGCTTGGTCCATTCTATGCATGTGAAACGATAGCGGAGGAGGAGGAGGCACTTGCTACTTGGCCTTTTTATATTGTTTCTAAGGGATGATGATGGTAAATGCTGAAGGCCCTCTGCAAGCTTTTAAGCCTCTGGGGGTCCAGGTCCAGAGCTTTGATCTGGCATTGAGGACTGCAAACCAGAGTAATGGGGAACTTTGAAGGAAGCACTACTGCCACTATCGACATGGGAGAGCAGGGTTCCTCCACTTTGAAAAGGGGATGTAAAACACTGAACCTCCCTGGAGGTCAGAGATTGCTGGGTACGGCTATGTCTCTTGAGACAGAGAACCAAAAGTCAGAGCACTTGGTCTTGGTAAGTGAATTGGTGTCCTCCATCTGTAGAAGCCTTAGATAAATTTTGCTTGGTGTGTTTGACTGCAACTGAAAATGAATTGTAGGCCATTCAGTGAATATATGTGTAGGATGGGTCAACATCAGGTCTATTCATGAGATTGATTCAAGTGTTTCAGAAAGGGTCTTGCCAAGCAGGAGTGATTAATAGTTTTACCAACCTTTTTTGAATGAGGCCTCACTCAGAACAGAATACAGTGCACAGTGCTCGGCCCAATGCCTGCCTGTTTCCATCACATGCATGTTCTCAAGGTCATTGCCTCAGTGACGCGAGTGTCTATTCCTAAATACCAACATGTCTGGTTGCGCGTAGGCATAATTTAGTTGTGCAGCCTGATGTATGGCTGGCGTATTCGCCCACCATCAATATTTACGCCAGAGACAGTGGTCAGCATTCATCTTCTCTCTCTTTCTGCTTAGAGCAGGCCAAATTAATTTCCTCTGGGAAATTAACCACTGATTCTATGCCATATAAATTCGCCTCTTACAGTGCATTGAATTACCCAACCCACCATCACTTATTTACAGGCTAAGATATATTTTATTGCTTTGCCAATTATAATATATTTTGAATTATAGAATGGAGCTGCTTAAAAGGCTTGGAGAACACAATTTACTACCAAGCCCGGGCTGTTGTTTTGAGCATTTTTATTCCAGAAGCATTTGTGATTGCACATCTTTATACAGTTTGGATTGTTATGTAAATCAAGATACGAGCGCATTGAGGAGGAGTGGAGTAATCTATTTTAAAGTGGTCTCAGGACATTATGACACTAGAAATTACTTATGACTACATCTTACCTGAAGGCCTCGATGCTCATCATATCGATCAGTGAGGAACTTTAATGATTCGTCCATTCACTCTGTGATGTATACACTGTTGCAGTAATCATCTTTGTGTTTTCAGTGCCTAGCAATGCTTGCAGGATCTTCAATGGAATCTTTAATGCTAGATACATTTAATATAGGCCAAGTATGAAATACATCCAAACTCATACCTTGACTTGAATTGAACTTGATGTAAAGTACATTGATTACATTCTGTTTTGAAATTTGCTTACATGTAAGATTAGTGCGTTTTCATATTTTACAGTCCCATTTTTAAGTTTTACTCTATATGTCAAAGGATGTATAATGATTAACAGGCTAGGAACCTTAAAGTGTTGCCTTATGAGAATATATTGTCAATCTGTAAATATGTTTTACTTTCTAGGGTCATTGGGGCCATTGGGGTATCTGTTATAAGTACAGATAGAAGCTCTAGAAGGCAAAGGCAATGTGCTCCTCTCTGCTTCTCTTGTGTTTAATTTTTTATCTGTAAGTATGCTTTCAGTCAAATTATGGTAATCTAGTTAACACCAATACACATGTGCTCCTCTCTCAACACACATGCACACAAAAACACACACACACACACGCACACGCACGCACATCTTAATCATGGAAATGCTAATTGTATAATTGAGTTATTGTCTTCATGATTCATCTCTTGGTGTGAGATGTAATTAGTGGTAACTGGGTGTGTCAGTTTAATTCCCCTACAACATTAAGGTTAAGGGAGATATGAATTCCCTAATGACAAATTAAATAAACCATCTGACAACCATAGATGCTACCATCACAAGTAAATCCTGGGTAGAATATTTGGCTTTTGAAGTCCAGACATATAGTTTTGTATTTCCTGCTGCTGAATACATTTGTATGCACACTGATGATGTATTTCAGTTTAACTAATGCAGTAAGACCATGTAAACAATATACTTCAAATCTCTTGGTCTGTTTTGGACTAATATATTGATCTATTCTTTTGTTTTATTGGTCAGAAATATTTTTTGTCTCAATGATCACACTTGTTTCTGCTTAAGATGGGTTTGATTATATTCTAGTGTGGCACATTACTGAATTATCAAACACAAAACAACCAATAACACTGCAAGTTTGCCAAATATGGATTTTGTGTCAGTGGGACTATTACTTTTTAATGTCCCTCCTTAATATTTCTGAAATAATGGAAGAAAGTCACCCTTAATTCTTTTTGCATGGCTATATTCATGGCCTTTTAACTAAAGAATGGTTGAACTAAAAAAAACCTGGTACATTAATCGTAACAAACAGAAGGTCTTGCTCCCGATCCAGGTCCATTCAGTTATAGTCATGCACACACAGCACATATACTGTCTGAAATTAAAGCTTACCAGGTAAGCCAGGTTTTTTAATGGTATATATTTTTTATATGAATCAGAATCATAAACGACATAGTCAATCATTATCTCACATCCTTTATTAATTCCTCTCATACATTCTGACCTAACATTGTCTGTAAAGATGATCTCAACTGCAAGTAGTTTGAATATCTGTAAAGACAAAAGCTCCAAAATTTAGGAGGCAATGAGGATTACTTAAAAAAAAAATAAAAGCATTCAAACATGTTATAGACAAAACATTTATATTTATATATCAAACGATACGTACCTTAAGGTCTTCTGTAAATAAAATATATGCCATTGACACTTATCCCATATACAAATTTAGTAATTTTCTCATTGTTTACAGAACATAAGCAAAATTACCCAGGGGTTATAATGCTGTACTGTAGCCATGTCAAAATATGTAGACATGGGTGAAAATGGGTCTATAAATAGATGGATAATTTATGTAAACATTTCTGATCTGCTCCAGTTGCTTTGACAGAGAATTTATTTGGGCTATCTTGCACATGTAGATGTAATAAATAAATGATCTGCCACAAAGTTGAACTAGTCTGTAGAAGAAAGTCCAAAAATAGGTTTTATTGTCATTCTTATTTTTATTAAATATTTGTGCGAGATTAACAACACGTACATTCAAGTATCATCAGAACACCCAAAATACCATCTGTTACTGCAATCTGTAACATTTCCAAAAGAAGATATATGGAAAGTTTTAATATTTTAAAACTAGATTTAAGACACTTTTATTTATATCCAGGAAATTTCTGAGTTGTTGAAATGTTAATCAGCATATTTGTTTTAGTTAATAATAATTGTTAATTTTTGCAGAAAACATAATGAAATGTGGACTGTTTGCCTCGCTACTGCGAAACCACCAATTCTGGAAAAAGTGTCAACAGGTGGTGTTTTAATTCAGCTTTATTTGCTGAGAGGAACAGATCGGGCCTGTGCTACTAATTGTTGAAATTGGAGGCAATAATGGATATTTGTGTCTGGAGGAGAGCAGGCTGGCAGTGCGATTTGCACCTGTGTTCACAGAATGGGGGATGAGAGTGAAGGAGAGAAGAAACAGGACACATCAAAGCTGTCTAGACTGTTGCCATTTGGGGACTATTAAAGTTCAAATTTAATCACCAAAAATACTCCAATTAGAGACTGTGTTGACTGGGTGACAATTAGGTGTCAGAAACAGACTATAGCATTAAACTAGCAATTGGGGTGTGTATGTGTGTGTGTGTTTGAGAAAGAGAGAAAACGAATATCCATTGTGAATGGCTCTCAGCTAAACTAAGTAAACCAATGTGTACTCTTGACTCCAGCTATTGTCTAATCGATTCTTATACCTCAGAAAGTGGCGATGTAGAACTTTTACTGTATTTTTCATTGTATTCTTATACTAACTACAAGTTTTATGTTTCAAAAACCCATATGTTTTTTACTTCTGTTCACCCTTTAGTGTGTATCTGCTTCATAAAATAATTATGTTCTGATAACCTTGACTATTTTGTCCTGTCCTGTCCTTTGTGACCTCACAGAATCAATGAACTCTTTACAGGATGTTTTCTCAGCTTATTATTTACACAAGGAATGGAGAGTGAGTGTTGAATTTTGAAGTTTATGTTTGCATCATACATACTCTCTCATCTCTCATTAAAAAATACGATACTGTCCCTTTAAATCTTCTTTCTACTTGGTCTGAATTTAAAACCGAACCGCAAACTGGTCCACTCATCCTCCGCTACCCCCTGGTGTGCTCAAATAAGTCTTTCTGAGTCACACCACTGACATAATTTGATTTTCTGTTGTTTGTGGGATTGTATGCCCTAAAAGTCTCTGGCAGTATGAGAGCGCTCCTCAGCAGGAAGGGGTTGGCTGCCTAGTGGAGAACCTTGCTTCTTGTTTGCAGTCATGCTCGAGCGATAACAATTCTCATGGCGCCAGACCTTTAAAACAAAGAGACATGAAGTGCATGGGTGCTTGCTGAAGTTGGGGGCTCAGAAAGAGTGAGCAAACGCTGATTTAGTCTTGCTGGAGTAAACAGTCGTTCCTCTGAGACAGGAATAAGTTGCTTCCCAAGGTGGAGCGGAAAAGAGAAGTGGGGACTAGATATGCACTAGACTTTTGAATGTCCACTGGGTCTGACCAAACAGTAAGCCTCTTTTTCTGTTGGCTTGATTATGAGACTTTAATAAATTCTATAATTAATTTGGCTGCCGCTCTGTATGGTGTGGCTAGGAACCGTCTTTAACTCAATTAAAAGTTTTCTTGGGAAAAAAGAACATCAGGTAAATTAAAAAGGCAGGCAAATATAATCATTAAGCATGTTAGTCTCACTGTGTTTGCATCAGGCAAAACAAAACAATGAGGCATGGGAGGGTGTCAATTTCAGTGAGTTTAGCAGTAACTGTGTTATTAGTCTGTCCAAAACTTCTAAACTCATGGTAATATTACTGTAATGCATGACCACAAAAAATACCCATAGCTTTAATGAAAAAATAGAATCTAAAATAATAAATTACAACAGTGTTCAATAAATATTAATAGTAGCACTTTACTTTAACTTGCATGAATGTCACTTATCATTACCCCCCAGCCTGCTACCTGTACGTTGATGTTTACCCCAAGAGGGTAGCCTCCCTTCGTCTTCAGGTGCGGGGAAGGGCTTGACTGTTGTTTGTGCCTAAATCAGTTCCGAGTAAACACCATGTTCAAGCATAAGGGTGTCCATATGTGCACTTGGCACTAGGATATACAAGGTCGCAATTTGATATGGTGGTTGTTTTACCTTACTGTGGCCGCATGTAGTGGAATATCTGGTTAAGGGGGTAGAGCTGTCAACTGATTGCAACTTGGTGTTGAGTTGGCTCCACTGGTCAAGAAGCAAACCAGTCAGACCTACCAGGCCCAAATGTATTGTGAGGGTCTCCTGGTAAATCTGGCAAAGTTCCCGTTCAGGAGTTTCACACCTATGGCCGAACTTCAACCACGTCTCGGGGGAGGTGGGGGATATTGAGCCTGAATGGGCATATACCGCAACTCCATTGCCGAGGGGGCTGACTGGAGCTGTGGCCATAAAGTGGTTGGTGCTTGTTGTGGCGGTAATACCCGAACCCACTGGTGGACACTGGTGGCAAGGGATGCCATAAGATGAAGAAGAGGCCTTTTTGGCCTGTGGGAGTCTGGAGGCAGCTGTCAGGTACTGGCAGGCCACACAGGATGTGGCTTTTGCAGTAGCTGAGGAAAAAACGCTTGTGGGAGGAGTTTGGAGAGGCCATGGAGAATGACTTCCAGACAGCATCTGGCATCTCAGGAGGGGAAATCATTGCAACGTCAGCACTGTATATGGTGAGGATGGGGCACTGCTGATGGAGGGAATACGTGGAAGAAATACTTTGAAGACCTCCTCAATCCCACTAACACAACTCCCATTGAGAAAGCAGAGTCTGGGGACTTGGGGGTAGATTTTCCGATCACCAGGGCTAAAATTGCAGAGGTGGTTAAAAAGCTCCTAGATGGCAAGGCCTCGGGGATGGATGAGATCTGCCTGGATTTCCTCAAGGCTCTGGATGTTGTGAGGCTGTCCTGGTTAACACGCATCTGTCTCTGGATTGGCATGCCGGGGTGGTGGTCCCGCTTTTTAAGAAAGGCGCCCGGAGTGTGTGTGCCAACTATAGATGGATGGTTTATTCAGGGGTGCTGGAGAGCTCTATATCATGAGTAGAGTCCTGGAGGATGGATGGGAATTTTCCCAACCAGTATACTTGTGTTTTGTGGATCTGGAAGAGGCATACTTTCGTGTCCCTTTCGTGTTGAGGAGGTCCGGGTTGGTGACCTCAGGATCGGGTCTTTGCTTTTGGTGGTACACCCTTCAGAAGGTCAGTACTAGCAAAACCAGTCATCCAGATTGAGTGCCTGGAAGGGCACAAAAGTCATGTGCTGTCCAATCGGCAGGCTTTTTCACCGATACAGTAAATTGTTCAGCATGTCTCAAGCCTTCCAACATCATCCCAGTACCCAAAATGTCTACAGTGAAGTACTTGTCCAACTACTGTCTAAAAACCAATAATCATGATGTTTTTTGGAGACTGGTGCTCTCACACACTACACCTATCATCCCCCCAGACCTGGGCAAACACTGGTTTGCCAAATGAGCAAACAACCCCATGAATGGAGAAATCTCTAATACATTACACACAGCACTGTCCCACAACCAAACATTTGTCTGGGATGCACTGTGTACATTTCAGCTCTGCATTCAACACCATTATCCCCCACAAATTGAAAAAAAAGTGTACAGCCAAGACCTGGACACTTCTCTCTGCTCTTGGGTGTAGAAACGTGCAGATGACATCTCAGTAGTTAGATGACAATCAGACACACCTCATTGAGTGTTGCATCGACAACAATCTGGTCCTAAACACTAGCAAGACAAACTAGATCTTTGTTCTCTTCAGGAGAACAAATTACAAAAAAACAGCTTTTTAAAAACAAATGTTACCAAAGCAGAATCAAAGGCATTGTCTCTTATTGCCTGACTGTGTGGTATGCAAGCTGCACACCTGCAGAAAGGAAGGATTTACACTGTGGTCAAGTATGCACAGTGAATTACTGGGAAAGACCATGCTAACTTTGATACTACCTTTGCTAGCCTACTCAGGACAAAGGCTTGCAGCACAATCAGAGGCATAAAACAACAAGGCCATCATCTTTCTGGAATGCAACTGTCTGGAAAGAAGTTCAGGACAATCAGAATACAAACAATCAGCGCTGAGAAAGAGCGTACCACCCCCCCTTCACCACCCCTCTCCAAATCCAGCAATCCTCCTGTCTACAAGAACTGTAACACAATCATAAAACATATTACAATACCCTTTAACTCTTGTACAATTACTGTAAGGTATACACTCTTAAGGCAAAACTAATCTGTAGGTTTAGATACAAAATTAACTGTTTTAGTATAGATAATTCTTACTGTAAATAATCAAGCAAGCAGAATTCTGTTTTAGAACCTGAACTGTCCATTGTAATACATATCATTTTGCCAGAAATAATGTATGACACCATATCATTGCCAGAAATGTGTGGGGCTTGATACATTTATAGGTGTGTATATGTGTGTGTGTGTGTGTGCAAGGGAGATTTTTTAAGTGTAAAGATGCTGGTGATTAAGTTTCATTTGAATTTGATTTCACAAAGTTCCATTTAAGTTGTCAGCATACTGAGTTGAGTTTTTGCTCTCTTGTCAGTCTCTGTGAAAAAATTAAATCAAATATGTTATCACAAGGGGACTGACAATGACATCCCTGTGACACTCCTTAGGAAACAGCAGATATTAGTTAAATAAGGTCTGAGGCTTTGCATGGATATTATATTGGATATTATTCAGGAGGTCCTCCTTCAGCCAGTTTTGCATTGTAGGGACATTTCTGATCCATATTTTATTAAGATTTATTCAAGAAGAGCTGCACACTCATTTCCATCCATCCATATAGCAGGATATGATGGGTATATTGTATGTGCCGGATTATTTTTAGACATTTGCTTGAATTCAAGCAGATGAGTGTGTGCCTCTTTGATTGCCATGTCATTAGCACGTGCTCACAAGAGCATTCTTGCGATAGCCAAATGTGGATTATACTTAAATAATGGCTATTGTCCCATCCATTTGAAGCATTGGCACACTTGCATTGTCATTTAGAGAGCTAAATTTGCACCTGGGGCTACAGTGGTCTGCTAAATGGCTTGGGACTAGATGACAGCTTCGCCTGGTGGAAAAAACATTAAATGGCAGAAAATAGAATCATCTGAGAACTATGTTCGGCTTCCAACACCATGTTGTCATTTTTTGTTGTAAAAATTTTTGATACAATCACAGTAAAATTGAAACAATGCAAATGTATGGTTCCAGCAGAGGGTCATTTGACTGATGACACAGGTTGGAGTACCATGGAGAGTTTTTAGCTACTTGCTGGATAAAATAGGCTTGTTTTTTTTTTTTTTGAATAAATAAATCTACAAGTAAGTTTGTTGCCTGGTTTTACTAGATCTGTTGATTCATTCAGTCTACAACAAATGTGGGGCTAGTTGAACTATTTTGTGTATTTCTCTTCTTGCAGTTTTAGGTGTGATTATGGTGATATATCACTGAAGGCATTTTGCCGTCAGGAGTAAAGCACTGGCATAAGCCTAATCTTGGTTTAAAAAAGGTCTCTGTCTGTGTGATATTTTTTGCAAAGAACTTTGCTCCACTTTAAGGGACAAAACATTGTGAGGATTTTAAGAGCGGCTCTGTAATTGGGAGGAAAGGTGGCCACATTCAGCTCCACTTATCTGGCTCACCCAGATATGCATAAGAATGCAACTGTGCTAATCTGTGCACAGACTTGCTTGCACAGTAGTGTCACATTTATCCATATATGGAGATTGAGAAGAACAGTCAAGAGGTGTTTTACCTGGGGTCGTTTCAAAGTCAAATACTCACTGTCACTGCACTGATTTTTATTCATGTACTGTTTTACATAATATATAGCCACCAAAACAGCTCTGACTTTTGAAGCATGGACTACACAAGACCCTTGAGGGTATCCTGTGGTATCTTGCCTCTAAGTGTTGAGTCCTGTTAGGTGGGCATGTTTCTCAAACCATTCCTGAATTATATTGCAGAGAAGTATGGAGCATTACCCTGCCTTTAGAGAATACCATTGCCAAGAAAGGTCTGCAACAATTTTTTGGAAGAAAGTTTGCATGGAAATTCCATCCACCCAATGTTTCTGAATGTTGCCCAGATCATTACATTGCTTTGCTTCCTGTTGTGCATTCTGATTTCATCTCTTTCCCAACATCTGACAGTTCACTTACTGCCTAATGTATCCCACCACTTGACACTCTTTGCCTCTGACTGACTGATGCTGACATGCGTTCCTTGGTTCAACCAATTACTATAGTCCCTTCATAAAAGGGGTGGAACTGTTAGCATGTTGAGTGGAATCTAAACAAGAGACCACAGCAAAATGAGAGAGACAGCAGCAGAGAACACAGACACACATTACACATGTGGAGATCCTTCACTCCAAACACACAAACAGCACAGAGTTATGCAGAACCTGAGTTAAAGAACAATAAAAGTACTGCTACCTAACTTGCTAATGCTAGCACTGCAGAGATTCGTTCAGTCCAGTGGAGCTCAGCTGCATCGGGGCTTAAACTGTTCCCACTTTGTGTTCTACACTTAAATTTACCAGAACATTCAAGATATCAGCCTTTGTTTAGTTTAGTTTAATTTTCATGTTGACGGTTAATGTAATGAGAAGTTTTAGTAAAAGTTGCTCAATGTTGGACACCTGTG
>JBBMFX010000011.1:8355971-8367894 GCA_037832545.1 Rhabdalestes septentrionalis
TCTCTAACATTGGACCCAGTTTAGCACAAAGCTCCAAAAGCACACATCTAGGTATCTAGGCACACAAGGAATTATTAATATATTCACCCTCTTACTGTAATTTTTGCACATACTGTAATTTTTGCTCCTTTGCACATTTCCTTAATTTGCAAATGCACAATATTATCCACATCAGCACATCTCACTTATTATTCTTGTTTTTTTTTACACACTTTTGTTCAAATTTAGTTTTGTTTAAAACCTAAATTGCTTAACCTAACCTCGGCGTGTGTGTGTGGGAAGCAAATAAAGAAATTAATTGCACACAGAAATGTAATCTGTACTGAACACATGACAGAAAACATTTTGATTTTTGGAATCTCTTCACTTGCGGTCACAGTTTTTTTCTTCCTAAATGTGCGTACGCATGGATCCGAGTTTGTGCACATGTACGCAAATTCTGCCGTCAAGTTTTTTCTATAGATTGCAACTTTTGCGTAAAAAGAGGTGTACGCACATTTTAGGCCCGTTTTGTGTGTACGCAATGGTTATAAATGAGACCCCAGGTTTTTTCTGGTAGGTGGCGCGATGACTTTCACTTCTCATAAAATAGCAAATTCATGCTATGCGCCTCGCCACACTCCTTCTTTTCAGGGACATGCCCTACCCAGCGCAATGCCATCTGCTATAATGACAACATAGATTTCTGCCGGAAAAAATGAACGATGCGCTCGCACAAAATAGCAATGATGGGTTGTGCCAGTGACAAAAGCACGTTGCGCCATGTGAATTATCGGGCCCCTAGTGTTCTAATCTCTTGTTATTTTTATCATGTGAAGGTAAACAGTCCAAGTTGGAGGCCTTGGAGTGCTTGCCAGTACTTATCTGACCAGTATGGAGACACATCAGCATTCAACACTGATGCACTGGTGTTTAACCCATATTTTTCTTTCTACTTTAGGGACTTTAGTTGTGACCAGGCATAACTTGACATATTTCTTCCTCTGTAAAATCAGAGGGAGCACGTGGAGCGTGTTGCAACTTGACTGCTATGAGTAGAAAAGCAAACAAAGAACAGTTTACTTTGTGCCAGCCCCATACTGATCTGATTAAAAAAATTCAATGCTGTGGGGGAAATAATATCCAATTAGTATGTGAGGCCAGGAGATACATTTTAAAAGAGCAAGTGGGTGAGTGGGTGTTGATCCAATTGCTATGATCGAATCACATTGAGCAGATGTTGATGTCAAAGGTAAAGAAAGCTGTAGATAAAGCGCAGTTTTGGACATGCACAAAGCTGTGGAATCCAGCCAAGTTCCATGTTTTAGAAACGGAAAGGTATAGCCATATTCAGTGTATGCTTAGAGCTGGCTTGAGACTATCGTTAGCATTAAATTCAAAAAGACGATGTATGAATACATTTTAAAAGAATAGTGAGAGTTAAAGATGGGGAGAGTGTGAGATAGTGGACGAAAGGACAGGTCTGGGCATGCTTGCTCTGGTTTGACTTGCTCCTCACTGACCCCTTCTGATTAGCTGCAAGTGCGGACGGAGCAAGGGATCTCGAGAGCAGAAGGAAAGAGTGAGAGAAGGCAGCTTTGCGAGAGAGGGGTGCTGCCCCTGTGCGTGTCTGCCAATTAGAATGAAAGACGAGTGTTAATGAAGGTTTGATTAAGTTTCAGTAGGTTCTGAGAAATATGCATAGAGCACGAAGGAGAAATGGCGGGAGAGAAAGAAAAGAGTAGGAGACGATCACCCAGTGTCTGAAGGAAGCATGCGGCATGAAATTGGAATGCAGGCTGTTCTTGACCTCTTGACTTCTGAATGTGCCAGTCCCCCGAGAGGAGGTGGAAGGGAAAATGGTACACGCCAAAGCAAAGCAAAAGAGCATGTGCTGTCTAGAAACTCTTACCTGTATGCTATTGATGCACCATAAAGAATGGTTCGTGTTGATTTAGATACTGGAACTAAGCCTTAAATGTAAAAAATAATAACTTTTCAAAGGAGGCACAAGTATTTTTGAACTCATAATTGACATTAATGTGAAAAGACCTCCCTGCTGATCTAACTTCTCTGCTCATTAACGACCCTTTACTCATTTTAAGTGGCTGCATTAAGGGTGGAAAAGTACTCAAATGTGAAGAGCACTGGTCCTCAAGTATCAGGGTGGGGAAGCTGGTCAACTGTATTAAAAAGTGTAAAAATGGAAGCTATTTTTGCAAATGCAGAAAAAGCTAATACTTATACTTGATTACAGCTCATGATTATAGCACCCATCCAGGGATCTTTTGGCAGTCCTCACCACTCAGGTCACCTGCTTCAGTTGTGCTAGAACTAGTTGACTGACTAGATATGCCAAAAAAATGCTGTTGGGTTTAAAGTCTGCATACAAAGTGTGAAATCCATATATATGTTTGTCAGCTGAGGCATTCCTTCATTCTCTGTAGTCTATACCATCTTATATTCACTTTCACCACATAGCACCTTATACATTTACATGTAAACAGAGCTGAGCCCTTCATTTTAGGCAGCAGATATGTGCTTCACAGATTTGTTTTGTATTGTCCTCTCGTTGATTAGCAACTGTTTCTGGTTAGGAAAAGGCTAACACATTCACCAAAGAAGTAGTATTTACCATACACCAAAATCAACACACACCAAAATGTTGGCATTTGTATTTACATTTACAGGATTTTGAAGATGCTCTTATCTAGCGAGACTTACATTGGGGCTCAGTTGGTATTCCACTTGGGTCCTATCAGATCACATACACATACAAGTATGACCTGAACAACTAGTTGTTACCCTAAGTGCTCAATGAAGTAGTGGGTCTTTAGTTGGAAGACAGTGAGAAACGCAGGGGAAGTTTGTTCCACCACTTTGGTGCCAAAGCTGAGAAAAGTCTGAATGTTGGTCTTCGACCTCTGAGAAGAGGTGGGTCAAGTCATGCTGTGATTGATGCTCTAAGAGGGCGAGCTGAGACCTGTGGTCTGATCAGTGCTGATAGGTAAGATGGAGCTGAGCCATTTGTAATGCTTTTAAATGAGCATTAGATCTTTAAACCTAATGCAAGCAGCCACATGATGCCAGTGTAGGCTTCACAGGCTGCTGTGTGAGAATTTTGGCATATTGAAGAGGCGATGTGCTGCAGCATTCTAAATCATCTGTAGAGCTCTTGTAGTCTTCAGTGAAAGGCCAGTCAGGAGAGAGATACAGAGCAGTCTTGAAATGACAAGTGACTGGATGAATTTCTGAGTGTTGCCAATGCTGAGGAATAGATGAATTCTTCTAATGTTATAACGAATGAACCTTCAAGTTTTGGAGAGAGTTAATATGAGATGAAAATGAAAGCTTTTTATCTAAGAAAACACCTAGATTTCATGGTTTTGATGTGGTTCTGATAAAAGCAAATCCAAAAATGATGACCAGGTCAGGTCTTGGGGATGCATCCCCAGGGATGTACTGGAGATCTGTTTTGCTAGTAATTTTGCTGTAGGCGATGTGCTGGCATCCAGGAGGAAATGTCATTCAGATTGCAGAGATCCAGACTGAGATCTGAGATGATGGTGAGGATAGATCAAATGTCACCAGCAAAAGATATTATATCACAGAACCAGTGAGTGTATAAGGAAAAGGGAAGAGGGCCAAGCACTGAGCCTTGGGGAACACCAGTGAATAGACTTTGCAGGGCAGAGAAAATTCATGCCATGACACTAGGTAACTATGACCCTTGGTAACTATGAGCATCCATTGACAAGGTAATAAAGTGATTCCAAATTTGGAGATTGAAGCAAGGAGGATCTGGCATCTGACAGAATCAAAAGCTGCAGAAAGATCTAAAAAAATAGTTTCTCTTTAATGTTCTGCCTTGAATAATCACTGGTTTAGGTCTGGACTGACCTATTTCATGACAGAAATAGATTGAGTGGATAATCTACAATGCTCTATAAATTCTGAGAAATTTAGAAATTGATTTGTGATCCACATTAGTGATCTTGGGTGTGACCTTCATTATGACCATTGAAATGTGTGCTGTTTCTGAGAAGCCATTTATTATGTGAGCAATATAAGGGAGAAGATCTGAGGATATGGTTAGAAATGTGGATGAGGGGATTGAATCAGGTGGTGATGGGGTAAGATTGTATGATGTCAGGAGCTGAAGAACATCATCTGTAGAAAGTGGAGTTAAGCATGCAAGTGGGGGTAGTGGGTAGGTTGAAAGTTGGAGGGGGGGTTGATGACTGCCAGGAAGGATCGTCAGATCTCATCATTTTTTTTCATCATAGAAAGTGGCAAAGTCCTCCAAGGAGATGGAAGAAGGTGCAGGGAGTGGAGGAGGTTTGCGAAATGAAGAAAATATGGCAAAGAGTGTGCAAGGGTTAGATGCTGATTATTTAGCATTTTCTTTGAAGAAAGGGAGACTTGTAAACCGGTATCTCTGTAGTAAACATGAATAGAAGAGAATGTTAGGAGAAGAGATCAAAGTTAAGATTCTATCCAATGATCTCAATTCTCGTTGGTTGTTGAAAAATGCATACGATAGCCATGGTAAAGGATGTGAACTGCGTGTCAAGAAGACATAATTAGAGTCACTCAGCGTACCTTATGTGGCATCTCACTGGGCAGACTAACATCTGACCTCCCTCAAGCAAACGGATAATCCTTGTCCTGCTTTTTTTAATGGTCTTGAACCTGGCATGATGTTCCTGCTGCAGCTCTAGGATGGCTTGGTGTTGTGGATAGAGCAGGGTGATGAGGAACTTAATGATTTCAGTGAAAGCCAAAGTCTTTGAGATTTTCAGCTTGATCTGAACACATCTTCAATGCTTTACTCTACATACTGAGACACACACACACACACACACATATGTAGTTAGTAAAACCCCCCACACCTATAAGAATAGTTACCCGGATTAACCTGCTGGTTCTCTGTTCACTACTCTCTGCTAGACCAGGCTTCCACAGGGTCTAAGTTGCCACCGCCGCAGTAACCTAAAGAGCAATTTTACTGACCTACTAATATATGTACATCTGGCTTAGAGTGGGAATGATGTATATATTATAACATCCATGCTGCTACACAATTTTCCTCAATTTTACTGTTGCTATACCTACTGGTATTAGAGTTTACAGTAGAGTATAGATCAGCACTAGCACTTTGCTAGAATTTTAATAGATATGAAAGGTTTACCTTGGGTGAATCTTTGTCTGTCTGCATTTTACGGTTTCAATAGGACAGGCATGCTTTGGCCCTTTAGATATACCACATTCTTCCATCCCACCTTTAGAACACACACACACACACACACACACACACACACACACACACACACACACACACACACACACACACACACACACACATCACAGAGAATTAAAGTTGCTCCAAGTAGCTGCGTTTTGCTTCCCTGTGTACTTAGAAGCAGATCTGACGTCCCCGGTGCATGTGGGCAAATTATTAATTCATGAGCTTGCACAGAATGCAATGGAATATTAATGAGGACCTTTTGTGACAAACATGCATATGCATGTGGGATGTGTTTGGCTTTTGTGTTTTTAAAAGACCGTGGACAGGTGAGAGCAGCCAAGTGGAAAGATGGATCAAGAGAGATAGTGGGAGGGAGAGCGGGAGGGAGAGGAGGGGGCTGTGTTAAAGTGAGGTGAAAAGGTTACAAAAAAACATCTTCAGCACTTAAGCATGTTTATTTGTGGCATTACTGCTACAGTCTAAACCCCATGGATTTGGGCGTTTTGGGTGAAAGGTGTGTCGTTTTGGTCCCCCCACACTCAACACAACTCTATTACACTATCAGTTCAGAGAGTGAGTGTGCCGAAGAGAACTAGACTGGTGGGCTAAACCCCATGCCTTACCTGTAAAAGAGCCATGGCTTTCTTGAACTAAAATACTACTCAAGTAGACCACATCTGTTTCTTAAATCTGTAAAGCTATAAGCTTCTTTTCAGCATCCACTATTCAACCAAGTTACTGGACGCTAGGTACACCTAAACAACATTATTACTACTACTACTACTGCTACTATTACTACTGCTGCTACTAGTATTACTACTTCTATTACTACTAATACTTCTAACACTACTTCTATAAATGCTACTTATACTACCACCACTACTACCTCAACTACTATTACTAGTGTTACTGCTTCTACTACTACAATTACTGCTGCTGCTATGAATACTACTACTACTAATATTACAACTACTGCTATTACTACCACTATTGACAAATAATAGGGAACAACATTTGTTATTCTAAACACTCTGTCAATATAAGGTTTATTTAAGAACCACTTGTGTGAATGAGATTTGTGAGTGTGAAGATTTGTGAGTGTGAAGAATGATGTAGCTAAATGTTTTCTTCCTGTACTTGTAGATCCAAACAAGCTATGAAGGGTGCATATAAACAGTAGACAGATTTTTATTATGCCTCATTTTGTTATCCCTCTGTTTCTAGGAGTTTCCTTTGTACATTTTTTGCTCATTGCAGGTATTGCCTCCCTCTGTGTCACTTCTTCGTATGTATTCAGGCTAGTTTAAGGATTTTGTGTTGCATATATTCATCATCGTCAGGATATTAAACTCTCCAGTCAAGTAAATATCGACCGCTTTCCGTAGGACAAACTGAAGGAAAAATGGAGTGGGGAGGAAAGAGAAGAAGGAATATGGGAATATGAAGCTTGGTGTAGAGGTGGATAACAGGTAAAAAGAAGAGTTACATGGTGTTCTGCAGATGAGTGGTGAGTGGAGCTTGTGATTGAGATGTAATGCGATGCAATGGAGAATGTAGTACTCTTTCCCTTTTGATCCAAAGTTACATTATTGATGGAGCTGAATATCAAATTCATCCACAGCTCAGTCAAACACATCAGACACTGAAAATAATAATGCCTAGTGGATACCCACACTTGTTCAGATTAGAGTTTTGAGGAAGAAACTTGTACAAACATATGCCTACACAACCTGTGCTATCTTGTCCTAAACTCTCCTGACCTTTGCCCCTAGGCCCTCGTTATGTGCTGAACCTGATCAAGAGACGCACACACACACACACACACACACACACACACATACACAAGAAATGAGAAGATGGATAATGAAAGGGTTCCAATTCACCTGATTCTCACTCTCTCTTTTTCTCTTTTGGAAACAGCCAATTATAGCAAGCGATCTGTCATGCAGGAAATAACTGTGTCTGGGTAATTACACAGCAAAAAAAGAAAATGTCTTGGAAAAACAACAGAGGCGCAAATAACGCGCCCCCAAAAATGGTAAATCCATAGACTGAGTATTGCTCTGCCTGCAGAATTAGCTCAGATGAAGTTGGAAGTGAATTAGGCTGTTTTAAAAGAAGTTTAAACAAGCACTCTAACTTTCACTTCCGCAATGACTTGCTGCTGTTAATGCTTTAAGCTTTATGTTTATCATAATGTCAATATCTTAAGACACTTTATTTGGCAGCTACTATGAATTATGTGGTATTTACCAGAAATGTAGGCTTGTGTCGCATGAATTTACGAATTTGATGTCTTGGAACTCAACAATAAAAATGACTGATGCTTTGGCTTTGGCTTGAGCAGCAGTGACTGAAACTTTGATTGGAAAAGTGGAAGAAACTCAAAGCGGTGTTATTCAGGTAATTGGGTTTGTTTTCATAAAGTCATAGTGTCAGAGTGATTCACTCTCATAAAGTCATAGTAATTCAACTTTTTCACTCTGGACTTTCCCTTTAACTTTTCCACCCAAAGATTGCACCTTCACGCTTTCCTTTGCAATATTAATCCATTGTTTTTTTAAGTTACAATCTTTTCTTCCTCTTTTACTTACATGTTAAGTTTGTTAAGTTTGTCAATGAGTAAGAAATAATTACTTGAATTTCTCTGTGCTTTTGGCTTTTCTAGCAATATTTGCCGCATCTAAGTGTTAAAAGGTAACCTTTTACATTTATTTTTTAAGCTTGATTCATATTTACCCTGACATGCCTTCCACAGCTCCCCGTGCTGCACTACGCATTGAACATAGGAATGAATGATACAGTGTCAAGCTGGTTTTATCCCTGTCTTTGCCTTTTGTTTCCCTGTCCTGTGACCTTTTCAACTTTGATCTGCTGGACCTACACACTGGGAGCAAGCTTTTGATGAATGTTTGATGAATATCAACCTTGTAGGTCTCGCAGATCAGCAGGAGGTGTTCAGCTAGTGGTTCCTAGAACTGTGGCAAAACAGGGCGAAATGGCATTTAGTCTTTATGCAGCCCACTGCTGCAACCAGCTGCACATAAAGGTCTGCCCATACAGCCGCCAGTTTTAACAAAGAAGCTAAAAAAAGAAGTTCTGCTGTTTTCAGCTACCCTATAGAAATTGGACAAAAATATGTGACAGTACATTTTTATCTGTGTGTTTGTAGTGCTTTCTTAATAAAAAAAATAAATAAAAATTAAGTTAAGACTCTATTCTGTATTGATTCCATTGTTTACTTTTATTGCTTTTATTTTATTACTTTTCTGTTTGTGCTATATTATCCCTGTAAAGCAAATTGTGTAACCTTTGTGTATGATATAAATAAACTTGCCAACTTGCCTTTTGATCCTATTATTTAGGGATGTGTGTGAGTGTGTGAGAGAGAGTGTGTTTGAGAAGGTGTGTGTGTATGTGTGTGTTTGTGATGTTTGTTAGGGTGTATTTAACTAAATCACAAGCAGTTGAAAGGCCTAAACATTTTGCATCAGTACCCAGGGAACTATGATTCTGTCATGTCATGTTTTACTTTAATCTCCAAACCCCAAACAAAATCATGTACCATCTCGCTAGACTCATATGTGCTGTGGAAGTGAAGCCCCACATGCGCCCCGTCCTCCAGGAATAGAACAGCACATCTACTATTGCTGTCAGAGCGAGGGTCTTTCTGTCCTTGTCTCCTGCTTCAGCCTAAAATATTGTTCAGCAATTTTGTTTAGTGAGGAATGAGAACGTGCAAAAGAATCATTATGTGATTAGTCATGATGGGGCCAAAACAGTTTTGGAGGCACTGCTGTCAAACTGTAAAACATATTCCCAGGCCCACTCACATATAGATTGATGGCACAAGAGAGAATAAGAGAAAAAAACTGGCTCTTATAGTCACGAGTGACCACAGCACAGCACAGCACAGAACACAGTCTAAAACGTGTGTAATTCTTTTTCTGTATTTAAACCATTCACCAAGCAGTGGGCAGCCAGCGACGCAGCACCCGTGAAGCAGTGTGTGGGGATTTACTAAATTCAAGGGTACCTCAGTGGTGTTACTAGCAGCCCTGGGATTAAGATCCACTCCCTAAATGCCAGAGCACCAGCTGCCCCAAACAAGTCAACTACAAAGTAGACCAGACAAATTCACAAGACTGTTCACCAGTATTTGAGAAAAATGAAATGAAAGTAGAGTAAAACCCTGATATTCAAGATGGGTTTCATTCTAAGATAAACCGCAAATAGTGAAAAATGCAAAGTTGTGATCTGGTTAAAAAATATATATCTAAGAATGCCCATTTTTATTGTGTAAACCCTAAATATTCCCCCAAATTTGCTTCCAAAATGCTTTCATTTTATACTCAGCCTAAAACAATACCCTTAAAGAATGTAAAGGTAAACCCATATATATGTGCTGTACAGTTTACACTAAACTCCGGCAGGGCTAGAATGCAAAATACTGATGATGCCCCCATATATATACTGTACTGTACTTCATCCATACATATTTTATTTGGTATGAGCAGGTTAAATACAGTAATAATTTAATTTAATTGTAGCCATAAAATAAATGGGTAATCACCAATAATATTGATCGTAGGTGAGGATTTACAGCTCATCAGGGGGCGCCCCTTCTTCAGCTGCTGCAGGGGATGTATTGTAGTTAAATTTAAAGCAGACACTGGACAGCGACAGAGCTCAGCAGTCTATTTTTATTAAAAGAGTTGAGATGCTTTAAGGCCACAAATAAAACTGCTAAACCTTGAACCAGCAATAAACCCCCTCCACTCTTTCACTCACTCATCGGACACGCCCCAACACACCATGCATGCATGCATGCACTCTTTAAACTTTTCTGGATCTAAGGTTCATTGCCAAAAGACTTAGAAGGTGCAGGGTGGCATCTTAGGACTTTAAGAAGAACAAAACGAAAAACACAGTACACGAGGGCAGCAGGAAGTATATGGTTGCTTTGTATAACATATATAGAGTTATAATTTCTTTGATATTTTACCTGAATTGATATTTGAATTAATTTTTGTTACAAAATTAGTAAATCATTTTTCTAAAAAAAATTGTAGTTCAGTTCTAAGAAAAAAATCAGTGAATGACTGAAGGTGTGACTGCTGAACCGCAAACAAGCAGGGATTTACAGTATAACAGGGAATCGGGGAGCTATAAAATGAAATTAATTAAAAGTGCAATACATTTCAAGGGTTCTTTACTAAATGCAGTCTGTATCCATGAGTTTAGACCCTGAAACTATAATCCCACACAAAAAAGGTAAAGTAATTCTAAGAGATTTGATAAAAAAAAACAAAAACATTCATATTCAGAAATATATTGACTGTCATGGCTGGCTCACCTGTGCCACGCCTCTCAGTCTGTGGAATGCAGAACCTGGGTCTCTCCTCCTTGGTTCTCACTCTTGGTAAGATTCTTCCTAATGAGTTCAACATCAATACACCAATCAGAAATGTCTGTCTGTGTTTGTCTCCGTGTTTCAGCTCTGAGCCTGCAAACCACTCTTCATCGGCTCCACTCGGCTTAACCCGTTAGGCTTTTATCCACTCTGTCTCTGACTGTCTGTGAGCATACTCCTGCGACTGATATTTTGTAAACAATAAATCTCTTCAGGTCTTCCCACGTAGTTTGTATTGGTTTTCACTGCTGAGTCAAAAACATCAGCATTTAGTGAAATACTCCTGCAAGTGTGTCTTTGACATGGTCATAGGAATCAGGGGTCTCTATTTCTACAGTGCAAATGTAGTCATTTTATTTACATTTTATTTAGTCATATTTGTTTCAGATATCTCGCCGCTACTGAGAGCGGTTGGTGATTTTCTCTACAACAGAGTATTTCTCCTTGAACCACTCCAAATAATTTTACAGCAATCATTTAATTATACACAAATGTAAAAGACATTGGCTTATTACATTCTCCAGCTTATTTTTCAGTAACAACAGGAGTCCTGGAAATAGAAGTGTGGTTTTATGTGCTTTTTCTGCAAAGAGCACTGAGAAACTGTTGAGTTGTGGGCTTCCCTGAGGGCTACCGTTCAGTCTGAGTGTGAGTTCAAGGTATGTTGCTATATTGCCTCTTTTATGAGAAGGCCTGAAAAAGAGAAATGCTTATCTTTTTTGTATTTTCAAGTGGAGTGCCATGATACAATAGTCGGGACAGTGTGGAGCGAAAGAATGCATGACTTCATCGTTTAGCTCACCTTCATATGGCCAACAAGGCACGTTTTGCTTCCCTGTAAGATTCACATTGTAGACAGAGTAGAAAGAGACACTGGAGAAAAAATATATATAGTGGTGAGACAATGTAAATTGCAAACACAGAGGAGTGTTAACAATGAGAGAGAGAGAGAGGGGAAGAGAGAGAGAGATAGGGAGAGAGGGGGAGAGAGAGAGCAGCCGGCACAGTCTGCTGGGAACAGGTAGTGTGCATGTGGGTCAGCACATTGCATCATCAGCACTTCTTGCAACCTGCCTGAGCACAAAGAGAAGGGCAAATCAGCCTCTCCCTCTCTCTCTCTCTCTCTCTCTCTCTCTCTGTCTCTCTTTCTATTTCTCTGTCTCTCTCTCTCTCCCTCCCTTTCTCTCTCTCTCTCTCTCACTCTCACTCTCTCTATTTTGTGTGAACTTCACTGTCAACAGCTTGTCTTATCTTCACACCTTTTTTCTAATCACCTTCAGAAA
>JBBMFX010000011.1:8395196-8406033 GCA_037832545.1 Rhabdalestes septentrionalis
AGAGAGAGAGAGAGAGAGAGAGAGAGAGAGAGAGAGAGAGAGAGAGAGAGAGAGAGAGAGAGAGAGAGAAAGAAAAAAAGAAAGAGAGAGAGAGAGAAAGACAGAGAGAGAGAGAGAGAGAAAGACAGAGAGAGAGAGAGAGAGAGAGAGAGAGAGAGAGAGAGAGAGAGAGAGAGAGAGAGAGAGAGAGAGAGAGCAGGAAAAGGAAAGTAGCACCGAATCATTATTGTTTATGAGTTGTTATTGTTGCCCATGTTACAAGGTGATATTACTTGTGTTATGATTAGTCAGAACAGAACAAACACAATTAGGTGGCTTTGTTTGTAAGCTCTGGAACACAAGTCTAGCCATTTGTGTTAAGCATTCTTGAGTGCACTGGTAGATAAGGTGTGTTAGTGTGTGTGTGTGTGTGTGTATGTGTGCGCGCATGTGTGTGTGTGGTGTATGCGTGTATGAAACCGCTATGACTTTTGTGGTGCTGTGCTTAGCCCGCCCTTGCCCAAGGTTAATCTGTCACTTTTCATGTATATTTGCATTCATTCTTATCTGCTCCTCGCCACTCAGCAATCCGCCTGTGTGTGAAGCCACCTTTCCTACCTAATCGCTTTCCTTTATTACAAATAAGTGTCAAACACCAGCCTCCACCCCTATCCTCCTCATTGTCAACCCCCCACACACACATGCACATCCGCATAATTCTTAATATATAAGATAGAATATTTGTTACAGTCTGCTTTCACTTCCAAAGTGTGTGGTCATGACACTCTACAGATGGGACAGTTGTTTGATTGACAGGTGCATTTCCCTCTAACATATTTAGAAACATATGTACTTGGTTAGTTCATGTTGTTGATTATACCAAGCATGGCTGACCACGTCATATGATTTAATTGTGATTAAAAAGCTGCTGTTGTACATGTGAACTGGTAATACTGTCCTTGAGTTGGACAAGGTAACACTGACATAACCATATGGAAAACTTGTGATGGCAGTGTCTTAGACTGTCATGAGTTATCATAAGAGATTATGTCTGTTAATATTACAGTGTCATGGCATTACTATTAGTTATAACTTCAGAAACTATCATAGTTGAATATGGCTGTTTTGCTGAATAATTATATGAAAATAAAATCAAACACTGTAGCATTTGTCATGACAGAAAGGATGATGTAACATTGTCATACTAAATGACACAGTTTGTTATGACAGAATAGGACTTGATGTTTTTACTGCATGTTTATGTCACTGCTTTATAACAGAGTTCAAGTTAAGTGTTACTATTATTCTTTATAGATATTTTTATTTCTGGAATTGAAAAAGTGCAATCACTGTTAAAACAGAAGGCAAATTTAATGTTCTTTGCTACATAACTCATTACGTTATTAAATATGTAATGACCCTTCAATAATATATCAGAATGCAAAAGTAAAACTCGGTGTCAATGGATTAATGAATTTTCTCTTTGTTGTCTTTTTTGTGGTTTATTTGATCATAGATGATTTAAAGATGAAGTACTATAAATTTTTCTTGGTATTTTTGGTATTCCTGCCTGTGGGCCTCCATTCATTTGAAAGCCAAGAACTTGTCTTGGCTTTTAAATGAATGCATGCCTTCATATTTCATGCTTGTACTTTTAAACTTTCTCAGAAGGGGTGTAAATTTGTATTAAAATTGGTCTGGCAAATCTTACAGAGAAGAATATTTGACTTACAGCACTGGGTATTGAAGCTAGACATTCAAATTAGACATTATATTATTCTGTGCCCTCATGGTTTCCTATTAGCTCCTTCTATTGTATCTCATGATCTCTTATGAACCACAAGCATCAGTAGGCTGAGAGACCATGTGTTCATTAATTCTAGATCAGCAGTACAGGCGCTTTGTACTGCTGTTAAGTGCTGTGGCGTGATTCGGTTGTGGGAAGGAGTCTTCAGAAGGGTGAACGTGATAAGAACACAGCAAAAGCTTCACTTCAGCCAGATTTTCATATGTTAAGTACTCTTAAAAAAGCCTGTTCAAGATTTAGGGGTGGCTGATGCTTTCTGACACAGGAAAAGTGCTTCTACAAACTACTGTACAGGTTTGGAATCCCACAATACTAAATAAACATTATTTCACATTTAATTGTTTTTAATTAATGATATTATATCTCAACTAGACACAAAGATTAGAATGAATTTCTCCAAGGAATGCAAAGTGTGATTGCGTGGTTGATATGGTAACTGTGGTTGTTATTGGTGGTTGCTGTGGTGTTTCTGTAAAGGCGGATGCCCGGTAGAGGGCATCCATAGTTTTCTGGGGTATTTTGACACTCCTGATTGCACCGTATTAGTGTGTGTGTGTATTTAAGTTATGTTTAGACCGACTGTGGTGTTCGGTCCACCCTTACACCCAGCTCAGTTTTCTGTTTCCCATGTTTTCTGTTTTGAGTCCAGAGGCCCTCAAGCCTATTTTCTGTTTTGAGGTTTTGAAAATAAAAACACCATGAGAAACATGTGGAGGGCAAAGTCATCACACAATGAAGCTGGGTGGGATAAAATTCTATTATTTTACAATCTATTATGGGTCAAGATTATTTTAATGTTTAAAGAGTGCCCTGGGTCACCTTGTGCATTCTCAGAGAAGCCTGGCAAACATGTGAGACCCAAACTGGTGTTCCAAAAGTTGACTGTCCAAAATGCATTGATCCTCACTCCACTTCACTTGTGGCCTTGTGGCTAGAGAGTTGCGACTGTGATCAGAAGGGTTCAAATCCCAGAAATGCTAGTGACACCACTAAGGTACCCTTGAGCAAGATACTGTTCCCACACACAACTCCCTAGGATCTGCATTTCTGGCTGATGTTCACACTGTGCACTGCGGTGTGTTCACATTTGACAAATGGACATTTAACACATACATTAAAACAGTGTGTATTTGAATCTGCTATGAAGAAAAGGAGGTCAAACTTCAATAGAATTCTACACACTCAAGTTTGAGTTATGAGCAACACAGATACATAGTTAACCAATTTAGTTATAATGAAATTTTAGTGCAAGTTCGGGCTGTACCCTAAAACAAATAAAAGTAAAAAGAAAAACGTAATATTATACTTATTATTATAGCGGCTGGGAGGATCATCAGGCTTTTGGTCCTGGAAATGAGATTTTATTTTAAGAATCTTGATCCCTGTTTAATGAAAATCAGCTGCATACCTAATGGCAAGATTCGTTCCATACATTTTATAAGAGATGTCTTTTGAAAACAAGTAAAAAAAAAACTACATGTTTTTCTCTCATCAAGTTCAAATTAAATGGCATGTGTGAAGAATGCCTTGATGTGAAAACATGGCATTTAACAGACAATAGGCTGTTTTAGAGCAATAAACACTCAATGAACTGAACTAAATCAACAGCAACATGCAACCCAAAACACAAAAAGAGGATCAGGAAAAAATCAAACCACAATCAAACAGAAGGCCTGGTATGCTTGGGTAAGTCTAGGCAATGCATTGTCTAGGGATGGTGCCTTACTTCCTGTAAGTAGCCTAGAACACAAATGAACTTGATCTTGGTAATCTACTGCTCAGTGGTGTTTTGGACTGGATTTTTGGATCCAGGTCCTTGTCGGTTTGTAACTCCTGACTTGATGCCACTTCCCTCTGGAATCTCACATTTAGACTATCAATCAAATGTAACTACATGATATGGACAAAAGTATTGAGACACCTGATATGACACTGCATTCTAATACAGAGATTTTAACATGAAATTGGACCCCCTTTGCTGCTATAAAATCTTCCACTCTTATTGTTAGGCTTTCTGCAAGATTTTGGAGGGTAACTCTGGGAATTTGTGCCTATTCATTCTGTAGAGCATGTATGTGCACAGGCACTGATTTTGGACAAGACGTCCTGGCTTGCAGTCTCGGTTCCAGTTCATCCCCAAGGTGTTGGATGGGGTCGAGGTCGGAGCTCTGTGAGGGCCAGTCAAGTTTACCCACACCGAAATCATCCAGCCATGTCTTCATGGAGCTTGCTTTGTGCACTGGGGAAAAGTCATGCTGGAATACAAAAGGCTCTTCCCCAAACCGTGTACGCAAATTTGGGATCAGTGTTGTGCATGAATGCTTACAATGAATGGCTGAACTGAATAAGTTTACAAATTATGAATGTAATGTGACATTCACTTTCGCAAGACTGAATGCAGTTCACATTCTACGCTCACAAGCTATAGTGATGGGAAGTTTGGCTCTTTTCAGAGAGCTGGCCCTTGTGGCACGGTTCCCAAAGAAGAGCCGATTCTTTTGGCTCCCAAATCGCTCTTAGTATATTATCATCTTTAGCCTCATATTTTAACCTAACTTATCAAAATGCTTTGTGTGTTGAGAAATATTTTTGCATTTAGTGTTTTTATGAAAAGCCTTATAATTGCCTAATTATGTGTATTTGTTCTGTTACAAAGACATCATTCTTATTTTTTTTATATTTTAATTTGAACACTTTAATTTTAATGAAACATAAGCAAACTCAGTAACTAAACAGTATGTCCTCAGTGCAGGCTGACATTCAGAAAAATTAAAGGCCTCAGCTTGAATGGGACAATGCGGTTTCTCCTCTCAGTTAGTATCTGCATGGATGGACAGATGCTTCACCCTCTCTGTTTTCACATAATGGTATGATCCTTATCCTCAAATGTGATTGCTGCCAAACAAAACACATTTCTGCCATGAACAGAGCTGAGCCACTGAGAGTGAGAGCTGAGCAGCAAAAGGGAAAGGAAGTGGGGAGCGGCTCTCACTCGATGGGAGTCGGCTCTTCTAATTCACTACAAAGCATCATCTCTTGGAGCTCTTAAAGCCTATGCTTTTGCGCATGACACATTACTCATAGCTGGCCAGAACAAGAGTATGACTGGTGCTTCAAGTTCGGATGCCTCGGCAGAAATACTCAAGGGAAATAAGCTTATAAAAGTTAGATATTTATGTTTTAGAGCTGTACATTTTTACTATTTTGATAAGGTTTACAAAAACACAATGGCTGTAAGTTTAATTTTACTTATGTACATTTCTGATCATTTGATACTGAGCAAGTCTTTGTGTTAATGTTTTCTAAATAACAATTCCATATGCAGTATACCTGAACCACTTTTTCAGCATTCACCATTACATGGTGCATTGCTGAAGTGGTAAGATCTAGTCTCAACCTCAAAATTGGTTCAGATAGAAGGACGTTGTATTGAAAATGGAAAAAAAAAAAAAAAAAGAAAAAAACAAACAAAAAAATCTGAATGTGAACTAGTTAATTTTTGAGCTGTGAACTTAGTTCAAAGTGTTTAAAAATGAACTTTTTTTAATGAAATGTATTTGAACTAGTTCTTTTTCAGTGCGGACTGGCAAAACACTGGTTGGGATAGCATTGACCAAAATGTCCTGTTACGATGAAGCATAAGCATTGCCTTTCACTGGAAGTAGTATCATATATTTTTTAACCTATAAATAGCCTAGAATACAGGTTAATTTAATTTAGGTACTTTATGATGATGTGGACTGGATTTCTGGGTCTGGGTACTCGCAGTCTTGTAACTCCAGCTCCTGGTCAAAAGCACTCATTAAGGTATTTGGGGATCCTTTAAAAGTCTTAAAATGTCTTAAATAAGATTTTACAAAATTAAGGCCTTAAATATCTTTAAAAACGACTAGTAATCCTTAAACTCAGAGTTCACAGGTCTTAAAATACCACAGACTCCATAAAAAAGATAGCTATATTTTTTCTGATAGAATTTTGTCAATTTTGAATAGGTGTTTTGCCTTTTCGGAATGAGTGGAACCGCCAACGTTTCTGTTTGTTTGTGTGAGGGAGGGGGGCTTTTTCAGGTACGCACATTAGCAGTTTGTTGCTAGTGGCTGTGTCAGTCATGGGGAAGTGCAAATTTAACTTTAACTGAATGGAAAATCCCACATTTGCAACCTGGTCATTGTCACATCTCTCCATCGTGATTGATCTATGATTTCTGTTATAGGTAGATTACCCACTAGCTACTGTTAATGTCACCGTGGAAGTGAAAAAATTGAAATGTTAATAAATAATTAAATAACTCATGAGAGGAGCTGGATCAATTTCAGCTCCACTCCCCTCACATTTTGGGTTTGCATCTCACTTGAAATGCTTAAAATTAAAGTGTTACAACATAGCCAGAACACCAAGAGCCACATTAGACAGTAATGAGCAGGCCTGACACCAGGGTAGTGTTAGCTAAACTGCATGTTTGACTTTTAAAATATTATTCAGTCAATTAAGTGTATTTAAAAGTGCAGCATAGCTAATCTCTGTAGTGTGAGCAGTGGTATAGCCAAAGGTGACTAAATGTCTTATGGTTCAGTTGACTCATTCTAAGGAGGATCTTGCCATTAGCATACTGTCGCTAAACAAAATCTGTCAGAGCATAAGTGCCAGTCTTGCAGGATGAAAACTAATGTCTTAATGATAAGTAGTAAGAAAGATTGTCGTGCAAACATCTCTCTCTCTCTCTCTCTCTCTCCCTCTCTCTCTCTCTCTCTCTCTCTCTCTCTCTCTCTCTCTCTCTCTCTCTCCCTCTTCTCTCTCTCTCTCTTTTTCTCTCATTCTCTCTCATGCCAGGCCCTTTAGGTAGCCATTGAGAATTCAAGGACATTTGAAACCCAAGCCAAGTAGCTCTCACTCTGAGTACAGTGGATAACTGGCCAGCCTCCAGAGTGAGGATTATGTCAGTGTTTGTTGTAATAATTAAATGCACATGAATACATACACATGACATTAGACAGGAAGACTTTATTCACCATATGCTGTTTTGGAAGGCAAGTTAGAACATTATTCCATCTCTTGTCACTCCAGAAATCGGGATATGCATAAATTACACTTATCTACTGCAAAGGAATGTGTTGTGTATTTTAATTGCCTTAATGCATTATTTCTACTTATTTGCTAGGTTTATTAACATACCAGGACAAAAAAACAATGTAAAATATAAAACATTCAACAACTTTTGCATAGCCATACTTTATAGATTTCCTCAAATATTACATTCGGCAGTAAATGTTGATTATCCTCCTGCAGTGGAGGATATGCAAGAATTTTCACACAGAAAATGTACAAAAATCTCATTGGACTAGCAGAGCTTAAATACATGTTAAATCGACTGTAAATGTTCTCTGATTATTTTATAGAATCAGGTAAATCTGCATGTTAAAGCGGTTCCTGAAATGCCTGAAATGGAAAACATTGATCTCACCGTGCAGTCGGTTTGTAATGAATACGTACTGCCCACTTGGACTGAATGATTCATCAATTATGATTAGCTTGTAATTACAGGGACAATGGTGGATTTAAATGACTTCATTAGAAATCTGATCAGGAACTGTCTCTTTTTGTTAATTGCATGTATTTGCTTATCATTCAAATAATGTGATTTTGGTTTTGGAGATTTTGTCATTCATCTTGCACTCTCTCTGAAATTAAGTAATTAAAGAAGTGATCCATTGAATTTACTTAATTCAAATATGCATGTCCTTGCATAAGAAAACAACATATTTGAATCACATCAATGCAGTTATTTATTTGTGTGGAAATTATGTGATGTTAATTAAATTCATTAGATTTTCAATGCGGTAAGAGAATGTTGAACAATGGCCAATAATTTAGATTGCACGATTTTGCATTAGTGTCGTATTCATGTAATAATACCAAAGCCAAGGCTCTTCACAAATAGGAATCACCTATATTGACCATTTTATAAATTAGGTAGCATACATAACTGTATTCAAAGGATCAGGGGCGTCTCAAGCATTTTTAATGTGAGGAGGACGCATCAGTCTATGCGTGGGCGTGGGGTTTTGGTGGGGGTGGGGTTGCTGTGCAAATCTTGTCCTTTTAGGGGGTGGGGGTATTTGGAAACCCTTGTTAAATCTTGAAGCTTAAATCTTTCATGACAGAATCCACTCCACTTAATCGCTAGAAGAACACATACTGCTGGAAATACGCTCCGGGTTTTCCTCCCACTCACCACATGTAAGTAAAGTGAATCGTCAGTGCATAGACAGGCTGCTCAGATTTCCAGTGGTGTGTGTCCTTCTATCGGTTTAGTGGAATGGATTCTTTCAGAAAGATTCAAGATTCAAAAGCACTGGTGAACTAATTATTTATGTTAAATGTGGGAGGGGGTCCAAACAAATAATAATGAAATGTGAAAGGGGCACATCCCCCTCTCGTTAAATGGCGATGATACCCATGCTATGGATGCTCTAAAACCAAGTGTGCCCTGTGTTTACCTTTCCTGGACACATGCTCCTATTTCTGCAGGTCAGTGTAATTCTACTACCAACCTCCACAGCTGCCTCACACTGATGTGTGAAAGGGATCATCCCATCAAACAGAATGTGAACCAGAGCGAGATACTGAAAAGAAACACCTAGACATAGACATGATTCTCTGGATTGCTGAGAAGTAATCGAGATAGCATCTCTTGGGCATGCAGAAGACAGGACAGTTACATTTTGAGTTATCCTTGCTATCAGTGCAAATATTACCAATCCTGTCACCCCAGTTGAGAACAATTGCACTGGCTATACCTCAGTCTGTACAGGATAATGAATAATGTTGACAGGTTTATTCTCAAATTCAGAATTTGAGCTATATTTTGAGATATGCAGGGCCATGCAGATATGTTTAAATGGGCATATGCCTTAGAACCAGGCTGAAAAACAACAACCCATATTCATCAAGAATCTAATATGGAATCGCATCATACTGCATCATACGACATGCTATATACTATATTATCTATATTATCTATTGAAATCAGCATTTTGTCATATTTGAAATATAAATATAATGTAATCTGCTTCATAATGTATTTTCTTTGAAATACAGTGTTTATATCATAAATATAATAATCCATAATTATGTGGATCTGCACCAGAACGTGGGAAAGTTACAGGGTAAGCCCTAAAGCTTAGCTTATAACAAAATAAGGACAGAGTGACAGACTCATGCCACCTGTACCCAGTTAGCTAGTGACTAATGACCACCACTACTTGTGGAGTTTATAGAAAGACAGGTAATATTTTGTCTCGCTCTTGTGCATTGCAAACACAGCTTGCTCGTTTGTTTCAATTCGTCAGTTGCCACAAGACGACTTAATAGCGTGTACATATTCTAATGCAGTAAACCCCCTCTTATATGCAGATCAGCAGTCACAATTTCAGTGTCAAGTTGAATTTTTCTGAGGACCAAACTAAAATTTTTTTGCAGACACCCCCTGCACATCAGTGGAAAAAGCAGAGATCCTCTGCATTTTTTCGGCTTTTGTGAAGTCGGGCCTCATCCGCCATGACCCCTCATGCTGGGTTGTAAAGCACTGCGCCCTAACATAAACCCTGCATGAAGACGAGGGGGTGTTGTGGACGAGGCACAGACGTCACGGCTTTTTTACACTGCTTTGGAGTTCTGATTAATTTGATGGATTTATAGTTCAATGAGCAACTACAAGCACAAACAGTAGAGCATCCAAATACAGTGTTATCTAAATCTTTATCATACATCCTAAAGGATACAAAAAAATCATACTTGTGAAGTGTTAGCTAGCTTTGAGATGTTAATCTTACTGTGTAACATGAGTTTCTAGATCTGTGCATTGACAATTGAATGCCAGTCTTTACCTGGAGCAACTTGTTAGATCAGTGCATAGCTTATCATACTAGTTCATCTGCTTAATAGTCAGCCTCTGGCTCAGACAGCCCATTAATTAGACAAGCAAGACCACTGTAGTGAATCTTTTTATGGTAGGCATTGACTTTTTTTTTATTATTTTAGAATGTTTCTTAGTTTTGAAAGAATGTGTGCATTTAAAACTGCCTGAGGAGATGAAAAACCTAGGTAGGTCTAGCATGCAGCACTGGGTGTTCCAAGCAGCAGCAATCCAGTCAGTGAAGAAGTCCCCATATTGAGCCAGAACAATAATGTATTCTTCCTATCTGGATAGTCTGAATGGACAGAGGGACACTTTAGTAGAACCTGAAGTGCTCTTGTTGACTGCCACTGTTATGCTTCTGAGCAAAGCTCATAAACCAGTGGAACTCTACAGGTGTAATAACATAAACCCCATAATCTCCTCTAGGATATCCATATTTCTTCATTGGACCAGAAAAATACACAGAGCCGGATGACCCATATTTTCAAAATGAGTTTATGAGTGGTACTTCTATGCATAAATGTGATTTAACAAAGGTAAAGGGAACACATTTCTACATGTTTTTGTTTATATTACTTGCACATGGGATGAAGTAAACATCTGCTGAGAATTTTAACAAAAAAATAGTTTGAATATGTTAAATTAAATGCCCCAAAAATCAACGGGTCCACCAGAACCAGGAGGACCCCCGGTATAACCAAAAAATGAAGACCTTATGAGGGTTAAAATCATAGTCCATCGAAAGATTGTGGGATTTATATTACTATTTATAGAAGAAAAGTACAAAAATGTCATACAAGTCAACATGGTTTAAGCTGAGAGCATTATGATTCTCAAACCTGTAATGAGCTCCCATTACGTCAGACATCAAGCATGCTGATCTAGTACATTGAGAGTAAAATCATGTAAATTAGTTTTTTTTTTTTGCCAAGTATGACTTAAGCTGCGCACTGAGTAGGTAATAAGTTGTAGGGGAGTGTGAATTAGCCTGTGTTTCCATTTTAATAAAATTCATTATCCCAGCTTTGTCTGCTGGGATAATGGGTTTTACACACTTGGACAAAATTGTTGGTACCCCTGAAATATTTCTAGAAAATCATGTATTTCTCACAGAAAAGTATTGCTTTAAGACA
>JBBMFX010000011.1:8414134-8431896 GCA_037832545.1 Rhabdalestes septentrionalis
AGGGCCAATGTGTTGGCTATGAAAAGGCTTTGCATACACACACATATAAACACACACACACACACACACACACACACACACACACACACACACACACTCACAGAAATCCCTTTAATATTTCGGTGTTTTGCTAGCAAACCATTATACCTGGAGAAAGAAGGGTCAAAGACCTGCATACTCACACACACACACACACACCATTAGCATGCCTATTTGACACATAAATGTCAAACAAATTACTTGAGCCTTCATCTCTTAAATGGTACGATGATATGAGGCAGTCAGGCATGCAGGCTAAGCTACCTGATTTCTTCAGAGAGCTTGTGAGCGGGACACCAAATTAAAGATCATCAACCATGAGTTGTGCAGTCATGACAGGTATTGTCATGACTGATCACACTGAGAGAACCAGGCTAGGCATGAGGGATGAAGCACTGGGGATAGAGAAATTCTTATGCTTCAAACTGCAGTCTCGTTTCTTTTGAGACTCACGCTGAATTTTTGTCCTCCAGGTTTTCTCCTAATGCTCTTTATCAGTTCGCAGTCAGTCAGCTTTTGATGACGCTCACCTGATGTCTCGGACGAGTAGATGTGCTTGGAGGAGACTTCTAACTCCTATAGTGTCTGTATATATGACCTACACACCGCCTCGAGTGGCTAGCATCACACTGTATTAACAATTAGAGTGGAACTAAGCCCTCCAATACAAGCATGACCAATTGTGTTCCACTGAGTTCCTAGCTGTGTATGGCTGAGGCACTGATGAGATTCTACTCCGCGCGTGAAGCCACAATAGATTCTATTTGATCTATTTAATCTCATATATAAAACCATCAGTGCTGTTTCTTTTGCATGAACAAAAAGAAAATTCTCCAAATCTCACCTGTGTGCGTTGAATATGTTCCTCCTCTCTCTTTCTCTTTCTCGCTCTCTCTCTCTTGCTCTCTCTCTCTCTCTCTCTCTCTGTGTCTCTTTCTTTCTTTCTCTTTTTCTCTTTGTCTCTCTGTGTGTGTCTCTCTCTCTCTCTCTTTCTTTCTTTCTCTCTCTCTCTTTCTCTCTCTTCTGTCTTACATTACTGTCTGTTTTTTCTTTCTTTGGCTTTTTTTAAACGTCGTCCTTCTCTTCATCTTTCTCCCTCCCTCCCTCCCTCCCTCCCTGAGTCTTTCTCTCTCCTTCCCTGACTCTCACTCTCTTCCTAAGTCCCTTTCCCTGCTCTTTCGTCTGTCTCTCACTCCCTCTCCCAATTCTTGATGTGCTTCTTATTCCTCTTTTGTTCTGCAGTGGCTCTCTCAGCCCTGGCACCTTTTTCTTCTCCCCCCTCTCATGTTTCAGCTTTATCTGCCAAAGCAGTAAGAGTATCACACTTCTACAATATCCATCTCCACACACTCAGCGCCAAGGCTGTTTTCTGTGAGGCACCCATTTTTTTTTAAGTATTGACCTATGGGTCAAATATTTACTGTCCTTGTTGTTTCACACTGATCAGCCACAACATCACGACCACTGGCAGGTATGTTGAAATGCACTGATTACTGTTACAATTGGACTTCAAGTGATGGGATATTTGGCAGCTAGTGCAACAAACACATCCCATGACTGGTCGGTGTATATGTGTTAGTAATTGTGCATGATACATATATATATATATATATATTTATATAATTTATATATAATTAATTATATATATATATTTTGTGTAAAAGTCACATTTTACTTTATTTTTCAGCTTAACAGTTTCCTTATTTATTTCCAAACTCTATCCCTGCTATGCTGGCAAGGTGACTATCAAAGGCTTTCTTCATCAGTGGCAGACATATTGTGGCACTTTTATCTCAAAAATTCTCAGTGGAGTGTTTACTTCTTACTGATTGGGGATCAGAGAAACTGGCAATGTTCCATTCGCTACTAGGCCTGAATGCTATCAGTTCAGCGCAGATTTTAGAGTTCTTTTCATTCGTCTTTATTTGTATTTTTTGGGAGGTTAGGAGGAGAAATCACTTCATATATTATGGCACAGCTGCGGTTGCAATGTGGTCCAGAATGAAGGAAAAAAGCAGGAAGGATGTGAGCAGATCTAAGATAATTGAGAAGCTTTACAGGTTTCACTCATTATTCAGTTGATACCAGTCATGGTGTTTTTTTGTTTTGTTTTTTCACAAACAAACCAAACAAATCTAAAACAGCGGTTTGGTATAGGAATGGCATGCAAATTGTGGAGGGATTCAAGATCTCACCAGCGTGTCCACTGGCAGCATGAAAAGCACTGGCAAACTCAAATCCTGTTATTTTTGCTGGCCTCCGATTTTGTATTTGCATTATGGAATAGCACAAGCAAAAATTTGGAGGCATTTGACAAGTAGAAAACGCTGAATGCCGAATGAAGTCAGCAGCTGTTAAGTCTATGTAAGCGGTCGCAGAAGAAGTGCTTGGCTCTGTAGAACTATTGTTTTTCGCCACTCTCTCGGCTCAGAAGCCTGCCATTCTATCTATCAGCTGTAACTCTTTGCCTCGGTCTCAGTGTCCCTCCTCGCTCTTGCTGAGTGTCGTTCTCTTCCTCAATGACACCTGCTGTCATCCCATAAATACTGCTGAATGGGCCATTGAGAGAGCTGGGCTGCCGAGAGCTTTGCTGTGGCGGATGGCGATGAGCTCGCATAAAGCAGACACCCGTGTTATTTATCCTGACTCTAAGAACTCTGGGAAATGAGATGTTTACCACAAATGGGCCTCTCAACAGCCCCTGAACGCCTTTCAATATCGATTCAATGAGTTTGATTTGTAAATAAATGTGCCAATACATTCTCAGTCAAGCTCGAGCAGGGCTTGGAGTTCAGATAAACATGCTTCTGCTGTAAAGGTGCACGTAGCCCAATGTTTTGACAAACTGAATTGAATATGTTTAATTACTATGCCGGGCTGTTTCTGGATTGTGGAGTGAATTGTTCGTCCTCCAGTTTCTCCTGTTTGTAAAATGGGATCCTGTTAATAAGGCATTCTATTTTCTTAAACCTCTTTTAGAGCTGAGGTGCTGCTGTCAAATGTAAAGAACAGTACAGGTTAGGGCAACTGGTGCCCTAGGGCATTGGCCCCTGACGTTATTTGCGACACGGACCATTTTCATGCAAAACAATATTTTCACAGACGGACAAACGGACCCTTTCCAATAAATTTGAATATCATGGAAACGTTGATTTATTTCCAAAATTCCACGTTAAACTTTCATACATTATAAATTCAGGGCCCACAACTGAATCGAGTTAAAGTACTCAGTTGTACATAATTTGGGCTTTCAGCGCATAAAATCACGAAACAGGAATAAATAAAACTGAACACTGTGAAAGATTAATATTTGGCTTGGAATTGCAGAAATACATTTTCCATGATATTCTAATTTATTGGAAAGGGTCTGTAGATACAACTAAATGTGCATTTGTTTTTTGCTCATTTTTGCATGCTCTTTTTTTTTAACAATAGAGATCTTTCAGCCTCTGGTAATGAGTAATTTTTCACAACTGTTCTTTCTTGTCCCAGAATTAGAAACTTAGTGCAAAACTAATGTCACTAATAAGAATCTGCTCTACTGCCACTGTGGATATTTCAAAACAAATGGACCAATACAATTGGGGGTTTCTGAGAGGCACAGCTGTCTAAGCTTTGGCCATATTACCAGGAGATTGCAAGCTGGACATCTGAGAGAGCACATCTGACCTCACTCTGAGTAAGCCAACCCCCACTCCCTGTGCAGCACGCTGCTAGCCAGTGTTGCATCTGTTAGCTGGTGCTACAGAGCTGGCTCCTCCAAACAGACTGAATTGTCCAATCATACTATGGCAGATGCAGAAGCTGCCATCACGTCTCAGAAGAAACACACTAGACTTCACTCTGCCAGCCTGGTTGCACTTTGTGATGGACAAAAGAATTGGGACAGTCCTCTTCATTATTTATTACAGGTAGTCCTTTATTCAAGTTAAGGTCTATCTTAATGCTTCAGCAGACCAAAACATTTTGGGCACTGCCATACTTCTAATATTGTGGACACCTTTTCTATTCCAGCCTGACTGTGTTCCAGTGCAGAAAGAAAGCTCCATAAAGACATGGTTGGATGTGTTTGGCATGGATGAACTTGACTGGGCCACACAGAGCCCTGACCTCAACCACATCCGAACTCTTTGGGATGAACTGGAATGGAGATTGTGAGTTCATAAATGCTTTGCAGAATGAATGGGCAACAATTCCCTCAGAAACTCAAAAATCTTTCCAAGAAGAGCAGAAGTCATTATAGATGCAAAGGAGCGGCCAACTCCATATTTAAGTCTTTAAGTTTGTGCAATGGTCAGGCATCCCAATACTTTTGTCTGTATAGTGTAGCTAGTGGGTCTGAATATGACTAAATTGAAGAGAAAATTGGGTAAAGGTGTTCATAACTGGCTCTAAAATCTTTCTACATTAAAGTGCATTAAAGGCAAGAATTTCTTTGCTGTGAGTTACCATTTCACAGAGTCAATGTATGAAGTGCCAGTAGGCCTATTTAATGAAAATATTGTGCTAATAGAGGGACTTACATCAAAAGTGGCAAAGAGTGCTGGGATTTTGTTGCTTGTACATTAAAGACATTTCATTTAAATATTGCCAGCAGTTGCCAGCTTGCTGGTGTGAAGCACCTGTGAATCACCTTTGTTTCGACATTACCGCTGTGATGGGGGGGGGGTGCTGGGCAGCAGTTCTGACACTCTAAAAAGGTCATATCCTGTTTTATAGGCTGACTCTTTAGCTCTTTAATACACACTTGTGTGCATTACTGCTGTCATCCCTGTCGCCTCTTTCCCTAGGAAGAGGATCCATGAAAGAGCAAGAGTAGAATCCATTTCAAATTTTAATTAGCTGCCTTTGTGTCTCACGCAGACACACATTCAGTGCGACGTTATCCCCTCAAAGCTTTAATTACCAACCGCTTCTTGGTTTCAAAACATCAAAAGGATGTGGTGAGAGTGAGTGAGTGAATGAGTGGAAAGGAGTGTCTGTGGAAGCGTGTGTATGTGTGCTAGAGAGAGGGAGACTCAGTGTGAATGTGGGCTAATACACACTGGTGCGAGACCACGCCCTCTGAATGTCCAATGATTGTGATAGTTTTGACATCACCCCTACATGGTGGAGAAGCAGGGGGCCTTACAAATCACAGCAAATCTTTTGGCTGTTTGATGTCCTTTCTCCTGGAACCTCTCGTGGATAATTGCCCCGCATGAAGTCAGAGTGGGACGGAATAGAGAGGAATGAACATACATTAGTGGATTAGCGGCTAAGCTGGCTGTAGTGCTGCACATTTAAACCAGATGAACACACATTTGGCTCAACTGAGCCTAGCATACCAACACATCCATCTGTCTTCCTTTATTCTTGTTAAACAGGCCTGTCTCAAAGAAAAGGGGCTATAATGGCACCAAAGGGATGCATTTATATATATATTTTTTCGCCCCTCAAATCGGAGCGACTTACATAGCTTAGCGCTTTATTAGCTACCTAGCGGCCTATTTCCGCATCAGAGATTTGAGGTATAAGCCCGCATCAAATGCGCAGAATCAAACCTACACCTGGGATTAGCGACAGCAAGCCCTTTCTCAGATAGTCTTAGAGGCTCTGTCGAACTAAGATAAAGACTCATGGATTAGGCCTAGTAAGTTCACCCAGAACAGATTGATTAAAACAGTGGAGTTATGCTGTTTTTTTTTTTTAGACCAAGGTACGGGTTTTCCACGATTGCTTTATTAGATAATGAAAAAGGCCATATCACCAACGAGAGAGAAAAGAATCTCTTTGTGGAAAAAAAAGGAAACACTTTCTTCAAAAAACGATATCTTGGATCTAGAAGTCTAATTATTTCTCAGTGTGAGTGTGAATCTAACAAAATTTTAAGAAATATATTGTCATTTGATTTGATTTGAACTTTTTTTGTCATTGTCACAAGTACAAAGCAATTTAAAAGTGCTTCAATCAGTGCATCACTGATACAGTTAAACTGGTAAACACACAAACATAACTCAAAACAGTGTGAACAAACATCGGCAATATGATGTACATTTTCCCTTTTTCAGCAGCATTGAGATTTGTTATTGCTATTGGATAAAAAACTGTGTTTAAAGCTGTTTGTCCTTGCATTAATGAATCTGTACTGTCTGCCTGAAGGCAACACTTCAAAGAGGGAATGGCCAGATTGAGAAGTGTCTTTTAAAATGTTCTGGGCTTAATTAAGACTTTGGGAGCTGTGTAGGTCTCCCAGTGTGGGGAGGGGGCAGCCAACAATCTTTTGTGTGGTGTTGATGACCTTTTGGAGTGTTTTCCTCTGAGCTACAGTACAGCTGGTGTAGCAAATGCATGTACATTATGTTAATGCACTTTCAATAGCAGCGCAATGAAAGGACACCCTCGGACTTTGAGTGATGTTATTCCTCCTGAGTATTCTCAGGAAGTACAGTCTCTGTTGGGCCTTTTTCAGCACACCATTATTTGATGCCCTACTGAATTCTGTCATGAATGGAGAGTAGTCCCTACAACAGTGTGGCGTGGTGGAAGAACCCAGACGTCGAGTAGCACGAACGAGTGGGTAGACCACGCAAAAAAACAGAACAGTTTCTAATTTATGAGATAGAGTCAATTTTACAGAGAGAGAGAGAAAATATCAACAACATAAATCCCATTCATAAATGTAAACTGATTTGCATTTCATTGAGTCAAATAAGTATTTAATACTCAGGCAAAACAAAATTTAGAACTGGGTGGAGAAACCCTTGTTGACAAGCACAGCACTGATATTTCTTGTTGACAGTCACCAGGTTTGTACACATCTCTGGAGGGATTCTGGCTCCTCTTTACAGAAACTCTAAATCTTTTAGATTTCATGGCTCCTGCCTGGCAACTCAAAGCTTCAACTCCTCACAGGATTTTCTATAGGATTGAGGCCTGGAGAGTGGCTAGGCCACTTCTTTAGCCACTCCTATTCTAACCTGGCAGTAAGTTTTGTGTCAATGTCATGCTAGAACACCATCCGCAAGCAAGCTTCAGCATTCTGGCTAAGGGAAGGGGGTTCGTGTCCAAAATCTTATGTTACATGACCCCATCAATTGGCTCCTCAATACAATAAAGTCATCCCATACCCTTAGAAGAAAAATGTTCCCAAGCATAATGTTTCCACCTCCATGTCTGACTGTGGGGATGGTGTTCTTTAGGTCAAGTTGATGCCAAAGACCTCGATTTTGGTCTCATTTGACCACAGCACTTGCTCCCAAGCCTACTCTCAATCATTTCGATGTTCACTGGTATACTTGAGATTGGCTGTACATGTGGCTTCTTAAGCAGAGGGGCCTTGCAGCACTGCAAGGTTTCAATCCATTAAGATGTAGCTACCAATGGTGTTGTTAGTGATTGTGATCCCAACTGCTTTCTGATCATTAACAATCGCCTCCCGTGTAGTTGTGAACTGATCCCTGCCCTTTCACATGATCATCCAACCCTATGAGGCAAAATTCTGCATGGAGTTCCAGACTGAGGGCAACTGACAGACATTTTATATTTCTGCCATTTCTGAATAATAGCACCAACTCTTGTCACCAAGCTTCTTGCTGAAAGTCTTTTCACCCATTTCACTCGTCTGAAACTACAATCTTGTCCCTGACATCCTTTGACAGCTCTTTGGTTTTGCTTATGCTGGTGGAGTGGTTGGAATAGAAGAAAGTGATTCTGTGGACAGAGGTACTTTATACACATAAGGAGTTAAGATCAGGTGTATCTATAATAGATAGATTGATTGTAATCTTTGTGCAATATGGACACAGCGCCAGTCAGAGGGACAGCTGGGTTGTATTTTTGCTGGGTTGTAGAGGAACAAATACTTATTTTACTCAATGACAAGCAAATCAATTGATACATTGTATGTATTTATTTTTGGTTGATATTCTGTCTCTATCCATAAAAATTCAACTACCTCATATATTAGAGACATTGTTTTTTGTTAGTCATCAAATTTACAAAATTCAGCATTAGAAAGAGGTTAATAATAAAAATCACATTAAAAACAACAAGAATAGTTGCAACAATAATGTTTGCAGGGGCGTCGGAAGTATTTAAAATGTGAGGGGGCAACGTGGGGGCGGGGCTTGGATAAAGGGGCGTGGTTCGGTATGGGGTGAGGTTTGGGTGCTCCTGTCCAACTCACCACATGCAAGTGAAGAGACAGGCTGCTTGGATTTTCAGTGGTGTGTGTATTCTTCTATCGCCATTCAACAGCACTGGTGAGCTAATTATTTATGTTAAATGTGGGGGGTCCAAACGAATAATTATGAAATGAGAGGGGGTCACGTACCTCTGTGGTTGAATGGTGACGATGCCCATGGGTGCTGGTGCCATTCCAGTGGCTATACAGTAGAGAAACTTCCTACAGGTCACCAGTCCATCACATCAAAAACACCTGATTTATTACTGTATTTACTGGCTGGTTTATGATACTTAACAAATGCTCCAGATTATAGCATCATACTCCTCTATTTTAAGGATGCTTTTATTATAGAAGATGATATAAACATTGCACTCTGTTCAGTGAACAGGTTCTTAAGATTACCTAAGCAGATGGTCTACCAGTGTTTAGTTTACATGCTCACCAGCCTTTGGTCTTCATTGAAACTGTGAAATCTTACGAAGATCAGGCTGCAATAAATGGTTCTTCTTAAAAAAAAGCCTGCAGTCTCTTTTTTTCATGGTAAAAGTTGATTTCCACATGCCTAATCAGAGATGGGAGTAACACAGTTGAAAGGTGCACAATCTGAATTTACACTTTCTATTAAAGCCACAGTTTCAAAGGGACTGCGAGAATGATTTTCAAAAGAGCTGGTCTAAGAATGTTTTAATACCTTTTGGAGGAAAATTGCTCACCACAACCATTTTGCAACTGATCTGTCCTATGCATGATAACACATGAGACAGCCCGATCATCATTTGTCATCAGTTAGACAGAAACAAATCTTCTCCATAGGCTCTTTTGCAATTTTAATATTTGACCATATGCATAATTTGATTTGAAGCCAGCCTGCTTATTAACAATACCTGTGGTAAATGTATTACATGTCCCATGGGTCTACTTTGCTATGATAATTTCTGTTATATAGTCTTGATGTTTTTTTTTAAATGTTTTATTACTTAATGCAAATAAGAATTTTGTTCCACAACGTATTCTGGTCCCATTATTTTTTTCTTGAGAACTGGTCTTAAAAGTTATTTCTCCCATTTCACTTTCTTCTTAAATTAAATTGTGCAGGAAGTGAGCCTTTGACCCAAGCAGTGAGGGTATTGGGTAATTAGTGCTTGGTGCCGCCTGACTTGGCTCCACAGCTGTGGCTGGAGTCAGTGTGTTCATTAAGACATTTCTCACTGACCTGGGGCCAGCACATAACCTTCAGCACCGTTAATCCTCAAATCAGGCAGACTCTCCAGATCAGGGGCTGTTCAGTAGCCTCACAAAGGGACCAGCTCCTACCTGCAGGACATAGATCCCTAGCTCCCCCCCCCATCAATGCTTTCAATCAGGAATCAGACCGGGAGGTTCTTTTTCGAAGGTTACATGGAACAAAGTTTCCACTGAGCTGAAAGAAAGGAATTAAAGGGGCTAAAAAAGGAGAGCGATCGAAAGGGAGCTGAAGTTAAGACTTCACGAGTCTTTAACACCGACACTCCTTCTGGACTCTCGTATATGGGGCTACCTTGCAACCGGGCATAGATTGTGCCTACCATCAAAAATCAATGAGCTGGCGTGATTAAGTCAGACTGAAATTAGACTCAGAGATGTATTTTTCCTCGCTGTATTGGTTTGTTTGTAATTACAGTTAGCCTCCAGTGGATTGTTAAGGTATGGTATTAACAGCATTTCTCAACGCCACCGGAGTATCGGCATAGGAGATTGTTGTCTTATAAAAAAAGAGCGCCATTGATTGGTCCTGGAGGTCCCAGGTCCCCCCCCCCACCCCCCCCACCCCACAAAAACAAACAAAACAAAAAAAACAGTGGAGTGGTCATTCCTAGTTGTAATGTAGTTTATGCACCTTTGAGCTGTTCCATAAGGGAGGGTTTAATTGACATGCACCACTATGATTACAATCAATACACAGAGTGGGCAGGGGAGAATCAAGAAACCTTTGTGTTGTAAAGATTTTCTCACTGGCTCCCTCAGTGTATAGATGACTTTAGAAGGGCTTAGCTTGTATCCACATCACAGTTTGTGGAGGGAATGGGGGGTGGATGAGCTGCATACATTTATGGGGGGAAAAATGGGCAGTTAGGGGTTTGAAAGAGTTGGGACTCATGCCAAAGCTTTGAGCTTCATTCCAAATTTGACTTGGCTGGAGTTGAGGTCAGCACCCAGGATGTGCTTGGATACCCTCTCCTAAATCTAGATCCCCCAAGCCCCCTCCTCTTTCCACCACAAGCCTAACACCCCCCCCCCCCCACCCCCCAAAAAAAAACCCCACAATGATTTGTTTCAATTAATCTTTTATCACATAAGCTGGTCAGCTGTCCTCCCCTGCCAAACATGGAATTGTGCATCACGCTCAGAAAAATCAGAATAGGGGGAAACTGGGTTTTTAACACATTGTTCTTCCCTGTTTTGGAACCTGGACTGATCTGACAGCATTTGCCAAGCCACAGCTTTGGAGAAAAAAGCATGTGACGCCTGCTATCTGCACCTCTTATAGAGGAATTAGACACAGTTATAGAGAGGATGTTCGAGAGCAGCTCTGTTGTGCCATGGATGGAGGGATGTGGATCTCAAAGGCTTTCAGATGTCCTCCTCCTCAATGTCAGGGCGAGAGAACAACAGACTGGATTAACAAAATCATTTTTTTTTTACATGGTGTGCACATATATTTTTTAAGAATGACAAAATTGACAATATATAATAGATTACTGTGTCTGGTGGGGTTAGATACACACTGAAAGTCAAGCATATAAATGCGCCAAAGCATAGACTGATCTTTACCACGAATAGCTGCATAGAATGTTGTGCCATTTTGCATTCAGTGCTATGGAACATGCTGTAAATATAATAGCAGTGTGGTTTGTCCCTGAACTGCTAAGTTTATTTTCAAAGGCAAGGCAGGGTATTTCTTAGCAGCTAATACTGATCTACTACCATAAGCAAATGTTTTAGCGGGGGTTATTTTTCTGTAGGGGACTTATATAAACCTATATACTAAATAACAGTACCACAACATTAACCAAGAGCTCTCACAAGCTTTCTCCTCATAGTCAGCGTTCAGATAACCCCCCTGTCTTCTACTATACTCTACCAACTTACTGCGGGATATACCTTTCAATTCCAGCCACTGTCTAGATGAGGTTCATGGAGAGTGAAGGTTGTGAAGCAGGGTTAGGCAGCATGGACAGGGGGTTTAGGCTTCTGTTCCTTCAGAGTGGTCCCCCCTAGTTAGCCTCTTCCCTTGTCAGACAATGGCCCGATAAAACATGACAGGACAGTCTTTTTCAGCCATGTTCAGGCGAAGAATCCAATGTAGTGGAAAAGTGGAATATTCGATTAGGTAACTTTTTTGGAGGGACTTTTTTAGGTCATTCATTATGCTTGAATGAGCAAGAAATGATGAAAAATCCTGATGCAAACGGTCACTTCATGAACAAGGAAAACGGCTTTATGTTTCTTTTTTTTCATGTCACAGATTGCAAAAAATGAATTGCAATTATTTTTTAAAACAGTTATAATTTCCTTTAGAATACAGTGTGAGACATAAATACAGTCACTGGACCCTTTATTACTTCTTTCTCTACTTTGTTTGTTAGACCCCATTTACCTCAAAGGACCCCCACTGGGTGGATATTATTTGGGTGGTGGACTGTTCTCAGCACAGCAGTGACACTGACATTGCAGTGGGTGTGAGTGATGTACAGAGTGGTTGCCAAAATAGGCAGATAAATGGACAGCGAGTGTACTACAGAAACACTGCTTTGTGCAACCCACTTGTAACACCGCAACACACACAAACATACACCTATCATGTTATGGTCACAGCAATACTGAGAATCCACCACTCAAATCATTCCTACTCACTGGTGGTCCTGTGGAGCTCTTGACTATTGATGAACAGGGTAAAAGGGGGCGAACAAACTGCAGAAGGCAGCCATATGATACGAGTCCCTAATGAAACAGACAGTAAATTTTAGCAGGGACACAGACATACATTCTCAGTAGATCACCTCTGGACCAAGAGGGCATGGGTTTGAATCCTACTTTCAGCATACCAACACTGGGATCCTGAGCAAGACCCTTAACCCCAAGTTGCTCCAGGAAGACTGTCCCCTGTGGTTAGGGAATGGAAGTCGGTTATTAATGTAATTGAATGTACTGATATCTAATAAAATGGTTCATCAGTTTATGTGCACAAGATGATGGCACACCTACATTTTCCAGACTACAGAACAAAGGACACTAAATGTTTGTTTGCTTTAACTTTGGTCTTAGCAGTCACACATCTTTTTTTATTACGGATAGGTTCTTTAGATGGCCAACAACTAAAAAAAGTAAACTTCTTCAATCAAAAGTGACTCTACTATGAAAAACAGGTCCCTTTGGAACCTGTAGTTCTATGAGTGTGTGCTCTGAGTGCACTTTGCTGTCAGTTTGATTAATAAGGGAATCTGCATAGCTGGGCTCTAACGGTTGATGAAAGTAGAAATTAGAAGGAGAGAAGGTGATGAGGAGAGATTGAGGGATAGATCAGATGAGGAGTAATAGGACAGGCCTGTAGTGAAGTGTGGGAGGACAGAGGTTAGAAGATGCAGAGTAGCGGGTGAGGGATTGGAAATGATCAGAGATGCACTGGGCAGCTCACTGAACGGGTCTGGTCTCGAAGGGAAAAAAAGTAATCTGGAATCTTGATGGGAAGGCGAGATATATGGTCAGCAGATAGCATGAGAAAAAAAGAGAACGCGAGAGAGAGAGAGGGAGAAAGCGAGAGAGAGAGATAGCAAGGGGAAGTGTCACTCCCCTCACTTGTTTACCCGGATACCTTCCTGCAATCCCATATCTATTCTGCCCTTATTCTCTCACTCTGCTCTGCAGTCAGTTCATGGGTGGGAGAAGCAACTTCTGAGGAATCGATCATGCATTCTTTTCAGGTCAAGTTTGGAATCAATTCTGTTGTTTGACAGAAGAGGGGTTGACTCAGACTTTCTCTCCTCGAGGAGAATCTCTCTCCCTCTCTGTGCAAACTCTCTGCCTTTATGTCTTCCAAGTTTGTCGCGTTGTATACTTAGGATCAAATGAAGCCATTGGCATGCACAAGGCAGAACCCAAAGCAGGTTTATATATGAAAGCACTAGGAAGGTGCACAGTGTCTGCAGCTAAAAACCTCAATCACATGTGCTTGTGATTAGGCAAGCCGCCTATCGATCTGTTTAGACACACTCCCATTCGCCCGCTGCTCATCGTGATACAGCGATTTCTCACCAAGTGAGGCGCCGCGATTGATTGCGGTGCCAGAGATAACTTTTTGGGATGTGTAGAAGATAATGTTGCCTTTGTGTATTTTAGGGAGGTAAAAAGCTGCATGTGGCTTTCTCCATTTGGCTGATCTCTTCAGGTTCAGGAGGAGATGTGCTTTAAAATAACCTCTTGATGAAGCAGTTCAGGGAAGATGGCATTTATTTATCTGAGTGCTGGAACTGCACCCGAAAGAAAGGTTGGCAACAGTCAATACGTAAGTCATTCTATCGGGATTCACGTTGGCACAGCTCCTCTCTGTGAATGTTTGGCCACATTGACATGGGTCAAACAAGCAGTGATAAAAAAAGCAGACTATGACCATGCCAGCGGTCTTCCAATTATGGCACAGGCCTTGTAATGCTCACATGCATGATGGAACACACTGCAATTCCAGTCTGCTAACGATGCTGTCTAGACAGCTGTCATATGTGCCATATAAATAGCTCAATATGTTTCCTCTGTTTTGTATGATGATAAACCTGTACTATCAGTCCTCCAGGAGATTATTTCTTTTTTAATGGAAAATCTGGATCAACACAATAATAGGCTGATTATTATAATGGGAGCAGACAGTCCTTCATTATTCTCATTGGCTGAGAGTTTTCCCATTCCCATTTTTTTTTTCGAAAATCCAGTCATTGCCTATTGCTGAGTTGTGTATAAACGGGTGTAGTGTAAGGGGGATTTCAGAGCCCATTAGGCAAAGATGGACACAAAACCGAGGTGACAGCTTTGCCCCGATTCCCCACATTAGGAGTGTGTTCTGCAAGGCTTCGCTTGAACCCTGTTCTATAGTTCTCCACTAAAATGAGACAGAGCTGTCTCTCCACGTCCTTCTCTGCCTCCGCCTCTGCCTTTCACTTTCCCTGAAGAGTCCCTAAGCAGCGTCAGCATATAAAAAAGTCTATGTTTATTACTGTAATGGCCATTCGGAGGATTCAGAGAAACAGATCAGGTATGATCCATTTGCCACTGTGCTGCAGTATGCCAGTGAGACTTCCGTTATTGTAAGGAATTCACTTAAGTAATTGAAAAAGCCAAATGTGTGACTTTCAAATACTTTTTTGATGCAATAGACAGATTGTGTTTCTTTTTGTCCTGATTATCACGCTAAACACCATAGCAGTTCTCATAGCTCTCCGAACCCAAACGTACCCATTTCCTAATAACCGGATGTTTGTACCTATTACTAATGTTTACTATCCAAAATCTCTGAGCCCTTCCCAGAACTCATAGGCCCTGTTTGTGTTTATTATGCATCCTTTCCCCAGAGCATTTTTTCAGGAAGACTCTGTGATTAATTCTGCAAAGACTCCATTGTCTCAAGAGGAATACTCACCCAGTTTTCATTACCTTTTGCCTTCTGGATCACTATTAATCTGTACTTTCACCATTTGGTAAACAAAAGGGTAAAACAATGCAATTGAGGCTCGATTTAAAAAAAAGGAAAGATTCTTCCTCCCTTTCTCTGTTCATTAGTTGTGAATCATGTACACTGAAAATGCTGGCTTAATAACTACAGTACTTTAAAACACAGTGGAGAGATAGGGATGTGAAAATGTGTCAGGGATTGCAGTAAGTAAGCATTTTTGCAAGAGATAGCAATAAAATTCAATAGTAAAGTAAGCATTTCTATTTCGAGTTATTTACCCATGGGGTACAGAATGAAACAGACAGTAACTGTAACCATAAAAGTGCACCTACATCATTCTTCTTTTCATGTGAAGGCACACATTTGTATGTTCATCAGCTCTGAGAGTTATGGTCAAAGGCCAAAATGTTTTGGCTGTTGTTCTTTTTCTTTTAGATCTTGTAGAATGTGTAGAAATGAAGAGATACAAAATATTCTTATTCACACTTTCCTTTCTGGCTGTAAATCTATGAGATGAGCCATTAAAGTCAGTTTGCTGATGATGATGATGATGATGATGATGATGAGGATGAGGATGATGATGGACATGGTTATGATTCTTTTTATATTATTCATATTAGTATGACTTATTAGGGTTGCATCAATACAAAAATATCATAAAAAATGTTGCTGTGGATTTTCTTTGTTTTCATGTGTTGGTTAGATACCAAAGTGCTCCCTAATGTTGTATGTTGACAATATTTTTGATAGACTTGGGCCCGTATGTCATCTGCTGTTTAATTGCTCCAATAACAAAAGAAATCACTTGTCAAACAGATGTGAATTAAATGGCAGCAAACAGGAACCGTACTGGATAAGCGGATTAATTGGAATAAATGCCCGATAGGTGAAATAATTATAGAAATAATCCTTAATTACAGCCATACTGCTGTGCCATGATTTGTTGATATGTACATGCTCTTTAGCCATCTAATGTCATGCCACAGTGGTGTCCTGATGTTTTGATGCTGGGTTTTGACATTCGCTCTTCTGCAACAGTGAAAAGACATAGGATGCTCCAAAGATCTTAAACTAGTATTTCTAACTGTTATGAAGTGTAATTAGCTTAATCAGATTTGATTAACTGAGCAATAATGTTTTCTGATTCTGATACAACCCTTGTTTTATTTGCAGATATTTGAAAATTCTTTTATACTGACCTGCCATGTTCTCTTATCTAACATGCTGTATACCCATTGATTAGTTTAATTAAGTGTTAGTTTAGTTTAATTAATCACTTTAATTAAGTGTGATTACATTTATAAAAAATAAATAAATAAATAAATAAATAATAATACTAATACTAATACTAATACTAATACTAATACTAATACTAATACTACTACTACTACTACTACTACTACTACTAATAATAATAATAATAATAATAATTATTATTATTATTATTATTATTATTCTTATTATTATTATTATTATTATTACATAAGATTACCTTTATTTGGCAGACACTTTTATCCAAACATGAGGAAACATGAGGACACATTCAAGTTTTAGAACAGTGTGAGAACCAGAATTATACTCTTCTTCTAATAAACTTTATGAATTATTTGAATGGTTCCAAAATCAAAATGTCTGTTGATATCCATAGTAGTGTTCTTTATATTTAAATCGATCATTTACAATTTTTTTTTCTTGTTATGTATGGAGAGAGACAGAGAACAGACTTGAGTCACCTATAAAATGTGTGTCGGAGACAGAGTTTGGGGGATTGAAAAGTACAAAATTGGAGAAACACAAACGTGAAGAGAAAAACACAAAAAAGATATAGCAGACTCAAAAACATTGACATGTCTCACTATTTGTTGTGGTTTAATTAACATTTGTGCATTATCAGCCATCCTTAACCATAAATGGCTTGGTAAGAGCCCCCCAGTGGCTCAGCACTAAAGCGCCATCCTCTGAATCAGTAGACTGTGGTTCAAATTCATGGAGCAATTTTTTACCTGCAAATTGTTTTGTCCATTAAACCAAGTATTTGGTGTCTCCAAACCTGTGTTTTATAGCAACCAAGCAATCATACTCGCAATTCTTTTTCAAAATTTTTTTGTACCTGCACCATTACGTTTAAAGCATGAAAACATTGCTAACTACTAATGAGAGGGAAAAAAAGGATCACCTCAAACAATATGAGACATCCTGCACAAACCTGCCATTGTTAAAAATGCCAAATTACTATAAACAGTGCAAATGTTCTATCCACTGGTCAATTCTTGATCATTCCTAATACTATTCCTTCCATATTCTCCAGGGCTTATGTGTTTGTCAAATCTAAGATGATGTCACAGGGTTTCTTGAGGACTTGAGCCGCATCAACAAAGTAATGTTTAAAATGAATGAGGTACCAGGTTTCAAATAGCAAAAAGACCAAAAAGCTCAGCCAGTACTGTGCAATGGAAAACTTATTTTAGTCTTTTTTTCAGTGAGATTTTTTTTCTACAACAATAACTTGCTCATTAGTGAGTCTGAGCCTGCTTTTCTATAGTCTCTCTAGTTTGAGAATGTATAGAAAGGCCTGTACATATCAGACTGAATTGAATCAACAGTGTTATACTCTACATATGTACTGAAAGAGCACTTATTAATCTACACTCAACAAAAATATAAACGCAACACCTTTGTTCCTGCTCCGATTTTTCATGAGGTGGACTTAAAAGATTTCAAATTCATTCCAGATACACAATATTACCATTTCTCTCAAACATTGTTCACAAATCAGTCCAAATGTGTGATAGTGAGCACTTCCGCTTTGCTGAGATAATCCAGCCCACCTCACAGGTGTGCCACATCAAGATGCTG
>JBBMFX010000011.1:8513525-8529689 GCA_037832545.1 Rhabdalestes septentrionalis
TAATTTTTTATTAAAAGCTAGTCATTGATGGTCGTTTGTTTTGAAGCATTTACTTATTGGCTTGTTTGTTAAGAATATTCTTGTGGATGTTGAGTAGTGTCTTTGAAGCAGACTACTACAAACCAATACTTGACCACACTGTGCACTCAAAGATGTATCTTGATGCTGCAGAACTGCATGGGATGCTGGCAACGTTTCAGTTGGCACTCAAAGTGCATGCTAGTGGCATAGGTGCTGGTGTACAGTTGGTAGAGTGCAGACAGTACACACTCTTGTGGAGCAGCTGCGCTGTCTGTGAGTTGGTCTGAGAGATGGGACCCAGGTGTGCAAACTCTCTCCTGTTTGTCCAGAAATTGTAGTTGCATTTACAGATCAGGGCTGTCCATGTCCACACACATCACAGAGGCATACATGTCTTTGGGTACAGACAGAGCAGAAAAGCCAGTTAATGAAAAAACATTACTTACATTTTAGCAGAAAAAGGACAAGTGTGCACTATATTTCCACATGAATTTCCACATGAAATCTAATATAGAGTACATCCACGAAACACGTCAAGGTTACGTTCCAAGAGCACCCGCGAATTGTGAAAAACTGTACATCTGTAATATGGGAAATGCCCATGAATGCCTATTTTTATTGTGTAAAACCTAAATATACCAGCACACATACTCCCTTTCATTTAATTTTAAACTCAACACATTACCAGTGGTAGAATGTAAAATACCAATGTTACCCCTATACATACTGTATTCTTATTCATGAAAAAGTGTTTTCCTTAATAAGCACTGTCAAATTCTTTGGTATAAGCAGTGTAAATAGAGTAATAGTTTACACTTGATTTACACTTGAATTAATAAAATGTTATGATGCTGGAATGCTGGACTGTATCTGCTAGAGATGTGTCACAGGGCAACAGCCAATAGTGTTCTCTCGACAGCATTAAAAAATGAATCAGTTATATTTTATATGTAAATTCAGCTGAATTTACAATACTAAAAAAAAAAGTAAATTATATTGTTATTAATAATTTAGCCCCAAAATGCTGTGAAAATGATATATTGGCAAAAAATGGCAGAGGATATTTTTAGTTTCTGTGAATATGCAGGGATTAGAAGCATTTGTCTCAGTAGCAAGAATGTTTTTCTTATAAACAGAACTAAATAAATGCAAGCAAACACAAATGAAACAAGAGTTATGTCCCTCAGCCATAGCATGGATTTGTTATATTTAGTAAGGCACTGATTAGTCAGACTGGGATTTGGATCTACAGTTAATGCCAGGCTTCTTTAAGGACAAGTTGGAAAGTGGCTAAATAAAAACATATGTACTGGTACATACAATCAATACATTCATTATTTATATTTGTATTTATTGAAATAGTAGATTTTTTGTCTAACTAAAAAGCTCACTGCCCATTTAAATAGATTTTTTGCAATTCACTTGTATATTATTATATAATAAATATAAAATAATCTAATCTAATTGTCATGGAGAGAGTAGTAGTTTAATTGAGTAATTTCTAAACATTATATTTTCAGTGTATTATAAGTATTCTATTAAATCATGTGAAGTGTCTGTGGAAGGAGACGGTGCTCTAGGTCACCTTAGTGGTATAACTCAACTTTTAGTTCGGCCGTTTCCTATAATTGTACCTCGTCGTGTACATGTGGGAATACTGATAGCCACAATTAACTGCTATTGTACCTCTAACTGGATCTAGCTGTAATGTGATCTACTCTCTGCTGCAGGAAACAGGCTTAATTAAGTGGAATCCCTCTTTCATGACATTGCCCATAAGCGAATTAGCCACGAAGGCACCCGCCAGGCAACATTTATTTTGGTTATCTTATTTGTGTCTCTTCTGCACAAGTACAGTGGTGAAGCCGGTGTGGATAAGCAGGTTACTTTGCAAGGAGAAGACAATGAGATTTTAATAAAGGCTCACTCTCTTTTCCCCTCTCACTCTTCTCTTGCATATGTGCTGCGGAACTATGTACTCTCAACTGTGTATTATGGTCTTATAGACTTATTTGCAACATATATATTTGTACATAAACTAAATGACCATCATTCCCACTATATTTTGTATCTGTCCCAATATCCTGGTCCATTCTGTTGTCACTGTTATAAAACCAAAACTACACAAACATCTGCAAAGAGGTTAATACAATAAAATGCACATGACCTAAATCCAGTGATGTCTCTTCTTCTCGTGGTAAACATCTGGAAGGTAGCAAGGTATGTCCTCTCGTTATTTTGTACAAAACGATGAGGATACATCAGCACTACATTAATTAGTTGTAAAATCTGTTGTCATGATGACACAGTGAAGCTCATTAAATTAAATAAAAATAGTTTTTCTAGTTAAAATCCATTTCCATTTTCCAGAAAATTCTGTTATGTTATATCTGGTCTGAAGTTTACACATAGACTTAAGGAGGAAAATGTCATCTATGTTACTGTCAACTCTGTTCTATATAAATGTCAGATACATTTTGGTTCATTTTGCATGTCTGATGGATTCTAAGTCATTGTAATCTAACTGGCACCTTTGTGATAAATTTATGGTTAGAATTGCTAGTTAAGGAAATTAAATCAGTCAAAGCTTTCAGAAGCAGAAAGGCAAAAGAAATCAGGACATGTTCCAAACTCTACACACAAAACATACATATGCTGCCAGGTGTGTCATGTCAAGTGGGGCCGCCCCCTCCATGTTACTGTCACAGATCTAACACAGAGGTGCTGGAATGACATGAAGCTGTCATTCTTCTGTGGGGATGAACGGGAGCTGTCCTTTCAGTACCCTGGTCATGGCTTGGCGTGGGGCTGAGGTATGACAATATACCACAACTGTACCCCTCCCGGAGCTCTGAGGCAAATTCTGCCATGGACCCCTGCACTGTGCTGGAAAGAAGAAACCAATGGGTTATTCGATTGTTATTATTAGTTTTCTTCAGCCATAGACTGTAAAAATGTATGATATGATAGTGAAGTGACGACTGTTGAGGCAATAACAAAGTTCCTTTATGGCCCATTTGATGGCAAGGGCTTCACTTTTGATGGTTTTGAGGTTCAGCTGTCTGGCACAGACGGTTGGATACTCCTCTCCATATGATATTTGGGATAGTACTGCCCCCAGACTGGTCTGGGTGTGCCGTGTGTACAATTTACAGTAGTTTACCAGAACTGACATCAGCACCGCTTTCAGGGTTTGGAAGGCCTTTCCTGTGTCCATCTGACTTTGTCCAGCCTACTCTTGGGCAAGCTGGCCATGAAGAAGGCCCTCAACAGCTATGTAACTGTTTCTTTGTGGTAAATCAAGATTAGGACCAGACCGCTTTGATCTTCTTTTACTGGGATTTTAACAATGTGCGTCTTCCCTTGAAATTCGATGAGGTCATCCACATGGTTCATGGTAGCTGCCAAACTTTCTCAAATCATTACAGAGCCTGAGGCCTCTGTTGGGCATAGGGCCTACCATTGGGCTTTACCGGGGCTGGTGGAATCTTCAGTGATACCATCCCTCAGCTTTCAGCCTACTTCCTCTAGAGCCTGACGGTTGACCTATGGCCTGTAGTAGGGCCACTGCCTTCAAGAATGGTGCTATTTTTCCAGTATTTTTCCAGGAATGGTTTTGATTTTGTGCTGGAATTTAAAGGTCCATCTGCGGTCAGGCCTCAGGCGACTCAGCCTATGTTTTATGCTCTGCTATTTTACTGGGCCTCAGCAGGGGGTAGTTAACAAGACCAGTCCATTTGGTGACAACACAGTGACCTTGTCATCTTGAAAGAGATTTGCAAGTGAAGTTGGGCACCAGTAGGGGGAAGCGGTCCCCTGGGATGAACTCTCAAAGGTGTTCTTTCATGATGGGTTCTTTCTTTAATGCAGAAATGGAACAGCTGTAGCTCACAGGTCTCCTTCATGGTATTGAGCAGGCCCCTAGGTATTTGACTTCAAATCGGGCTTGGGGTTCTTCTCAGATGGCAAAGATTCACATAAGGTAATCATTGATCCAAGTTCTGACCCTCTCTTATCTCCCTCAGCATTCTTTTAAGTGTTTGGTTAAAGCACTCCACCAGCCCATCTGTCTGTGGATGGTACACCAAGGCCTTCAGGTGTTTTACCTGGAACAGCTGGTAGATGGCGAGTGGTAATCCGCTGCCAGGCTCACTGTGCCAAACAGGGCCACCACCCTCCACGTGCTGGTGGAAGGTCCAACACAGAGGTGCTGAAAAGACACAAGGCTGTCAGTTTTGCTGCGGGGATCGACAGTCCTTTCAGCCTCTCAGATGCGGCTTGGTGAGTAACGCCTGCCACCTGATGCAGTGAGGCTGATGACCCGCCATCACAATCTCGATGTCTCCTCAGTGAGCTTTACGTCCTATATAATGCGAAACTGAGGCTGGAAGCATAGAAAGAACAAACACTGACATTACACCAGCCTCCTACTCTCATAACAAACTATAAATATTACTCCCTGGCAGTTATGAATGGCCTATACTGGGGATAATGCATCTTTATTTTTATGTTTTTAGATCAAATGTTGCTATACATTATACTTTTATTCCTTCTAATTTATGAAAATCTAAAAATTAAAAGTTAATTATGAAAAAATAATATCTCTTTTTCTAATACAATCAATATTTTAAAAAATCGACTTCTTCATTTTACATTTATAGGTCATATAAAATATTTAATCAGGAGGAGACACAGGATGAGGCATGGAGAAATACATCAACAGTCAAGCCTGTAAGTAAAGGGGTCGAGTATAGGCGTTAATTTCAATGAAAGTTTAAAATCCACATTTCAATGGATTGCTCATAGCTGTCTGCAAAATTGTAGCTTTACTGATTGAGAAAAAACATTTTCTTTACTTCAAATTTAAGTAGGTGCATAGAGGTTTTAAGGAGCATTTTACTGAACCTTTTATTGATAGTGCAACGTTGTTCAAGTATAAAAATCTAAAACGATTTCTTTTGGACATCAGAGCGAAGAATTAATTATTGAAGAGGTCTTAAGTTGTATATACTCAAAGTGAGTGCTACCTTGGCTTTGAAATATTGTTTTAGGATAATAAAATATAATTAGGATAATACAATATAATTGCAGGCCTTGTAATCAATGTCTCAGTGTTGCAGGCTGTTATCTTTAAATTAGCTTTAATATTTAATGAGAGATGGTTGTTGACTTAGGAGAGCATGCAGCAGTCACATTCTGGTGAACATCAACATCCTCTATTGTCCAGAGTTTCTTTGTGTTCACATGGAGGAGAACCTGTTGAGGTCACCCACATCCTCGCCACCTTCTATGGAGGGGCTATAGAGAGCACCTGCATCATGACCTGGTTTGGGAATTGCATCACCTTGGACCACAAGTCCTTGGAGCAGATAGTGATGACAGCAGAAAAGATCACCAAGGTCTCTCTACACTCTGTCACAGATATCTACAGCACATACCGTATCTGTAAAACCACCTGCACTGTGTATGACCCCACACAACCCACACATCAGAACTATACTTCCCTCACACAAACGCACTCCTGAACTGAGCTGCTTCTAAATACACACCAGCAATCACACCTAAACTGCTATACCCATAAACATATTGTAGCATTACCTTTATTTATATACTATTCCCTTTTTTTTTTGTTGCTGATATTTTTTTTGCACAAAAAAAAATCTTTTCTTCATAGACATTTAGTTTTTTGTATGTTGCACTATATGTCATCCAGTCATGAATTGTCACATTCTATTTTGCTGTTTGCTGTTGTGTTTTAAAGTACTGTGTTTCAAATCCCTTTCTCTGTTTGGTCTTGTGTTTGTGTTGCACCCTAGTCCAACTGAGTGAAAATGGTTGGAATAAACATCTAATTGACTTGACTAATTATAGGGTACATATCTCATGGACTTCATCATTCATAATCCTCTATTCTTGCTTAACATACACTGACCCAAAGACCCTTAATGTACAGGACACTCTTTTTACTCATTTCTTTTTCATTTTTTGAAAATATTCGTCTACGTCTGACCAGGAGAATGCATCTGTCATACAAGCCCTCAGGCTTAGAGTGTGTGTGAGGGGGTCAAAGATCTAAACCGCCCCAAATCTCAAAGCACTGGACTGAAAGACCAAAAGAATTAAGCCCTTCTTTCTTGCTCTATAAAACATATTCACTGCATTTCCAACTAAAATGAAGCATGCTCTCTGTCAGTCCTCTTCCTACATGGATTCTCTTTGTCTCTATTTCTGCCTCTTTCCAGACGGAACCCCTTTCTCCTCCAAAAACTGCAAATTGTATGTTCCTGCACAGTTTTGCTGTTGGCCAAGGAACCGTCATTTCCTCACTGCTCCTCTGCTTTTTGCTTCTTTGCTATTTGCTTCCTTTTTAAACTCCAGACAAAGAGGCCGTCTCTAAAATACCCCATTACAATCCAAGCCTAAGTAAGAACGAGGACAGCTGGGAAGATCATTGTGTCATTGGATCACATGTCAATCCACTACAAAAATGAGAGCTTGAAAAATTCCTAGTAATCGAGGAGAGAAAGCCTGGCCAGACAACTGAGATTAAACCCAAAGTCTTAAAGAGATTATGCAGAAGATGGAATTGTCTCTCTTGAAATTATGTAACATATGCAAGATGGTGAACCCTCTCTCTCTCCCCCTCTTTCTCTCTCTCTCTCTCACACACACACACACACACACACACACACACAGACATACTCACACAAAGCTACAAAGCTATTAACTCTGGTTGCAGTTCTATTAGAGCACATTAATCAGTGCTTTGGAATCCATTCAGAAGGCACACTGTAAGAAGACAACAAAGGTTACTGTTGGCATTCCGGCTTTAGCCAATACTGCTTTGGTATAGATCCCACATCACTGTGACATTTAGCTACTCATCACTTGCAGAGAGCCGCAAACACGTCGGGCCTCTTTGTTTTCCCTCACAGACACAAAACCTATAATGGGTGCCCTGTTTGAGGACGCTTTCATTAGATATCGAGAGCAGCCGTCTTTGTTTGTAGGACAGAGTGCCATGAAAGAGCATTGTTTCGGAGGAGCACAAAAATAAAAGCCAAGTTCAATGTGTCACCAATGATGCCAGCAAAGAATGTTTATTTACAGATTGCGAATACAGATGAATACAAGAGTCCTGTAAAGGCTGCAGTTTTATTTTTATATTATATAAATGGCTGCTCCACTTTTAGGCACTAGAAAGCCTTCTTTGGAGTAATGCCGTAGAAAAGCCAATTTTGGTAAAGAGATTTGTTCAACAAAATAAAGAACCTGTAGTGTTGTGGTTCTATACCAATTAAATGACTTTTGGGAAACTGTCTATCCAAGTCACTGACCATTTAGAGTGAAGCTAAAGCTTTTCATGGGGCTTCTTTGGTAGCGTCAGCATTTATGTACTGTAAATGCGTGCAGATATAATATGGACTATTGACTTTATATGATGGGTCAGGGTACTGTTTTCCAAGCAAATTTACAGCTGAATCAGTAAAATATGTCATTGTCACCTTGACAAGTCTGCTGTGGTCACTGCAGTACATTGTAACACCTGGAGAGGAATCTCCTTCTGCATTGCTTTGCTCATGCTACATAATCACCCTCATATATCCTTCTCCCTTAAGGCACATTCAGGGGAATATGATCCCTATAACCAAGACAAAGTTCATATTTACAGCTGCCGTGGACTTTAATTCGGTTGTGAACAAATGCCACAGGGACAGATAATATCATTGCTTCTCATTTTTTTTACTCAACCACCCATTAAAAGCATGATTAATCACATAATGAATCTCATATAAGCAGGTCGACATAAACTGCAGTTATTAGTGCCATTTGCAGCCCAAATCAACGCTGTTGGTGATGTTGGATTAAGTCAGACTGTCTTGCCCACAGCTTCAGTTTGAATATTCAACATTATGCATACATGATGATTGTTGACAAACCTACACTATGTTGACAAAATTATTGAGACACACCTCATAAGTATTGTGAAGGACAGTCTTAATGCTTCCACACACCTAGGCAAATTTTGTTCACAGATATGAGGAAGACCCTGTTCTAATACAGCATGACTGTGTCCCAGTCCACAAAGTGGATTCCCACAGAAAACCTCTATTAAAATGTATGTATTTGAACGCAATGTCGATAAAGTCCCTTGATGTAATGGTCCCAGTAAAGGTGTCCCAGTATTTTTGTCAACCTTAAAAAATGTTGTGTAAATAAAACTAGCGGTTTTACTGTTGCTACGGTAGGTTAAATAATGCTACTCAATACGAATATGCAACAATAATAACAAAAAAGATCATAGGTGTGGGAACTGACTGTGGTCATAGGGAGTAGAACATATTCATATTTTCATATCATCTTTTAGTGGCATAGCAATGAGAGACATTTTTGATGACAAGCCTAATCATAGCAGCTTTTAGATCATCAATGGTGATTCTGCGCCTGGATAACATCTCACTTTTCTCAGTTTAACGGTAATGAATAGAGTCGTTATAATATGATGAGATAATTGCTATCTTCAGTTCTTGCCCTTGATATCTAACTAATCTACAGATAGACCTCTGGTTAATTTGTGAGTTGGATTTAAAATGTAAAATATTTTTCTCTGGTTATGATCATTTTATAATGAATTTGTATAGTATGTTTATTTCTAAACCAAGAATAGTTTGTTCATTATATCACAATGGTGTGGAAAAGGATGACCTAGCAGGAAACTGTGGTTAATATACAAATATACAAAAGGGTTTCTAATGAAAAGAACACACACATGACAACACAAGATGTCACACAGCCATGCCCTGAACCATGTACCCCCTAGTACTCGGGTGACGGACGCTGTTGGGGGTGTAATTGAGACAGACCAGACATGAAAAATAATAGTATATCTGGAATAGAATGCTTAGAAGTTTTGTGGAGATGATATTGTAATGAGAATACATATCTGAAAACAAACAGCCTCTACAATCCACGTGATCTGAGAATCTGTTTTTTTCCTTGCAAGAATACAGCATATGTTCTCTACACATGTAAAACGTGCATAACTGGGGCTTGCAAAATTACACTGCATCCATGGGCAAACAACGCTCATACTGTCCTTCGAAGAATAAGTGCACCAAGGTCCTGAGCTGTGGTAGAGCATGGTTAGAAAATTACACTTTGTTCTCTCCCTTAGTAGTCTATAGGTTCTCAGCCACATTTGGCCAAAAACTTCTCATGGTTGTCTCTAGGTTGTCCCTGCTTTAAGATCATACCTTGCCCCACAAGACAAAAAGCTTGCTTGAGGGTTCTTGTGGATGTCTGAATTTCATTTTCATGTTATCATTAGACTAAGCCAGGCATGGCAATGTTGCTTCCTTCCACACCAAAGCTCTGCAGAGATTTTTTCTTTTTTTCCACCTCTTTTAACAGTCTGAATGCAGCTCATGAAGGCTTTGCTAATTAGCTGATGAGTTGAATCAGGTGTGTTTAATGAGGCAAAACTCTGAAATCTGCAGTGTTGTGGCCCACCAAGACTGGATTAAGGATTATCCAAAGGAAAAATTACATTGAACTCTTCATAAACTTGCTGTCCAAATATCAGTGTATGATTCCTTTCTTGAGCTGCCTACACTAGGATGCAATAAACGTACTAAAAACTATTCAAAAGACAGAGGGTACTCGCCATACAACATAACAGACGGTGATTGCTGTGCTTTGAAGTGCACAGTGACACAGGAATTAAACATGAGTGACACATTAACAAAGCTAAAATCACTGGGGTTAGCAGCCTACAGCTGACATTAGCGACATAAAGTCCAAATAGATTTGTAAAGATATGGTTACTGACAGTAAGTCAGTACTGCTAAAGTGAATCATTGATGTGTGACCCTCCTGGCCTCTCGGTTATTCCAGCTCATACGTTTACATTAGAATAAATAAGATTCATTGTTCACAGAGATGGCTTTGCTGTTGTTGTTGCAGCCTTTTTCCCCTCTCAGGAGGCAAAATCCTTGATAATTGGTCATAAGGGAGAGAGTTGACCTTTGCTAAGGCAAATGACTTTGCAGGTCCCTGTGCAACTCGACACAATGTCCGATGCCATCTGCTGTGTTTATCTGTGTGTGTGCGTGTGTGTGTGTAAACATTCAGCAAATTAGGAGCAGGAGATATGTCAGCAGTTCTATTGCCACTAGACGGCTAGAATGGTTCTCTTAGGCCCCAAAGCGTACATCTTAAGGAGGTATGCTCTGAATGCCACACATCGATACAACACTTTAAAATGCTTTCATAAAGTTTGCCTTTTTAACCTATTAAGGCTAACATCTTTTTTTTATCCATTCTAACTTACCTGAGTTTTGTAAAACTGACCAATTTTTTGTTACTACTTAACTGAAACACTGCTATAAACCTTTTATGCCATTAATATGTCATGGAAAAAGTCACATGCAGCACTGAGGCATCACAACAGGTTATGGCCATTAAAATAACAGTTTCATGTTAGCATTACTAGTAATGGTCTGGCCATACTACAATGTTTGATAACATAAATCTAAATTACCATGAGGCACTAACTATCATGACACCACGACATGGTTGGGAACTTGACTGTCCCACACTGAGCCCTGATCCCAACCCCATCCAAAGAAATTGGGATGAACTGGACAAACAGAAAGTCAGACCTTCTCATTCAGAATCATTGCCTGAGCTTATCAATGCTCTACAGAATGAATGGGTACAAGAAACTCCAATCTGGTAGAAAGCCTTCAAAGAAGGGTTTAAGCTATTATAGACGCAAAGGGGGGACTGACTCCATGTCAAAGTCTATGTATTTGTATACAAAGTCCCTGTTGGTGTGACAGTCAGGAGTCCCAATACTTTTGTCCATATTGTGGATATGACAAAAAATACAAAAGTCCAATAGGGTTCATGAAGCCAGTCATGTTCTATATCCTTCCTGTATTCACCCTGATATTTTTCTTTCATTTCATGCTGTATCTTATTGCATCTGGTTGTGTTTGCTTATATCTCCTCATCATTCCCTCTGTTTATTAGTGTGAGTTATGAAGTCTTGCCTGCCGCCATATGGAGGGGTAAATGGAGACGCTGCCGTGACTCTGATCCTTTATAGCACTGGTGCATGCATCTCTTAATCAGGAGCCTCATCACCACTTTTGCTGCTGTGGCACGTTCAGGCCATTAGAGAGATTCTGATTACCCTCAGAATGTATCGCTGACTGGCTGCACTCAGCTGCTAAACTGGAGGCGCACAGATTTTCTGTATTCAGTGGCAACCTGAATTTCACCCTGAAAATGGTTCAAATAACAAAATCACTTAGGGTTCATTAAAGGGTCGCCTGTAATATTATAGCCAAGACATTGACTGGTACGATTTTCTAGAAGCTTATGTACGGGACTGTGTTTGAAATGTAATTGCATTGATGGTTAGGTGAAAAAGAAGGGCTTGCTGGTGTTGGAGAATAGTTTCTAGGGAGAAAAGGGTCACTATCTTGCAGTGAACAGCTGTGTGCCCAGTAGACCTGCATTAGCTGGAGTTCTGCAGCCTCACATAACCTGCAAATCAGTACAGTGGCTGTGCCTCACACTCTTTATTGTGACAAGCGAGCATTGTGGCGCCCTGGACGGGAGCCTTCAAGGCCCATAAAGCAGCACGCCAAGCGTAAATTAAAATATCAGCATCAAACAGAGAAAGCCAAGTGACAGGATTATGGTGCAAATGGGCACCGTTGAGTGGGAAGGACGAAGGAAAAAAAATAGAAGGAGGAAATAGAAAGAATTGCAAATATCCTTTGTTAACTTCTTGCAAAAAGGCGCAAAAACAGTAATAATTATTCCAGATGCAATGTGCTGTAAATAGTAATAAGTAAATACATAAATAAATAAACGCATGCAAATAAATAAATAAATAAACGCATACAAATAAATAAATAAATAAAGACATACCCATCATTAGCAGGCATGTACTCCCAACGATATATTTGCACTACACTTGTTCAGTCCAAATTTATTTTTAGACTAACACAGTTTCTTCAGGGTTACAGGGAGGGTTAAGGTAAAGCACAGGTAATACCACCTGTACTCATTAAGGCCTTTACATGCAAAACTGCAAAAATCTCAGCATTCTAGTGCTTTCATCCCATCCATTCTCAGACCCTTATGAGGCGATAAACACTTTTAATGGGGAGGTAAAAGGTTGCACAGACGCCAGAAAGCACTCAGAAATGAACATCAAACAAAGTTGATGCCCTCATTGCATTTGTGGCCCCCGTTCTTCATGCTATGCGCACTTTTTTTTTCTTCCTCCCACACACACGCCTTCTGAACAGACGGCACAAGACAAGAGGCTATGTAAATCTTCACTGACAGCAGGTATTTGATATGCTAACCACACTAGATAAATGCTATTAGCTCAGCTAGGTGCTTTCCCGCATGCAAAAAGGCAGCCTAAAAACTAGCACATGTCCAGCTATCTGAAAAAGGGAGGCAAGAGGGGAGTGTTGGGCTACATGGGCATGTTAGCATTTCCTCCAGGGAAATGCAGGGATAAGCCAAAAGCAGGCATAAACTTGCTAAGGTGAATGGCTATTTCCTAGCTTTGCCTTTAGATTGCAACTCCATACACACACACACACACACACACACACACACACACACACACACACACACACACACACACACACATACACACACACACAGATTTGCCTGCATACAAATACAAACTTACAATTGCCCCGACCAAGGCAGCCATATCCAAGAGGAAATGCTCTCTCTAGCAAACTGGAATAACTGAATGGCCTTTGAATCTCAATATTTATACTGTAGCCTAGCATGCAGTGAGCTAATGAAATCATGATCTTTGCTAAGGAAGACTGTCCAGGCTTTTCAGGGGCTTGAAACAGGGGTGGCTTTGAAGGTTGCACCGTGAGTTACTTTATATCCTGGGGCAGGCAGCCTTCTCCTTTTGCGCTTACAAGAAATACTGGGTGCCCTTTCACATCTCAACACCTACTATGCTAGGGGATGGAAGCTGAAGAGAATGAAAAGTAAAAGGGAGCCGGAATCAGTAGGAAATTACCATGTAACACATACTGCTTTTCGAGTGATCGGGGTGAAGGTTGGTTATGGGAAGATTGATTGAATATATGTATTAAAAACATCCTCAGGCCACTCACCACTTTATTTTTATGTTTCTTCAATTTTCTACGTAGGATCCATTTTTGCTTGTGTATGGTAAAAAATATGTATAGCTAGAAAGCATCTTGGCTACTCGTGTATTATGTTACATAATATGATAGTATCCCTGGAGCCTGGTCTCACGAGTTTTCGCAAAGTCTTCAGGATATACAATCTATTCAAAAACTGATAATGCTTTAGGGCTTTTTTGTGTCAGGACAATGCTTCTTTTTGTGCTAGGACAACATTACTTTTTTCGTGCCAGGACAACACTTTTATCAATGCATGGACAATGATTTTCACTACCCTACGTATTTTAATGCACACTGCGTAACACTGCCAATATCAGCACTAACTGATAACTGACAGACAGTTGGAGAGAAAGGAAGTTCATTAGGAAGTTGATTCCTTATGGGTTATTTTGCAAAGCGGTTGAAACAGGTTGAAATGCTGTGAGATGGGAAAAGTCCCTACTGCTAACCCTAACCCTAAACCCTAAGCAACACCCTAACCTTCACTGATTAGTGCAGAGACCAGCGGTGTTATGTTTAGCACATTAAAACACATAGGGTAGTGAAGCGGTGCTCTAGCATGAAAAAAAAGCCTAAAGTGTGATCACAGTACACATTTGAATAGATTTTATGCCGTGATGGCTTTACAAAAAGTTCAGCCTGATCCCTGAGGAAGTTTACATTAAATTATTTTTATAAATATCTCAGCAGGACCTCATGTAATCGTTTAAAAAGAAGCTATCATTTTAGAGATAGATGTTGTGAGATTAGGACTGGAGGAAGGCTTACCTGTCATAGAGTCTCGTAACGGCATTCAAATTAAACCCAATGAAATATTTCTTTAACTACATAATTTCCACATACTAGATCAGTTGAGATATCTAGTAAAGCCAGACAGATGGTTTGTTTGGCTACAAACAAACAAACAAACAAAATAACCCCCCAGAAAAACAGGACAAAAACACAAATATTTCTCAGTTTCTGCAAATATCTCACCAAGCAATTTCTTGAACATGTTTGTTCAAAGAACTATGAATGCATCTAATGTGAGGTTACAGCAATATAGGGCATTTTAGGCTGAACCGCTTCATAGTTAAAAACCATGCAACAAAACCAACACTCCCATTTTAACCCTATGCTGTGGTTTTCTGATGCTTAAGACTTTGGGTTTCTGCGTTTTATTTAAGAAAACTGGACAACTGAGAACTGATGTTTAACTAAGGCTATTATAAACTCTTTCATTGTTCACCATGTAATGTTATAATCTGTCAAGCCATAGCGTATAAGTATAATTTTGGAAAAAATAGAAATAAACATGAGTGAGTGTAATTGAGTGTGTCTTTCCGAACATAGTTTCATTCCAAAATGCTGAACATCTATTACATATTCACTAGTTATTAAAAGTAATACAACTAATACCAGCTGATCTATAATCAAGGAGAACCTAAGATTGACCTTCAACACCAGCTCCACTGCCAGGAAAGCTCACTCCCTCATCTTTACAGCATTCTACAGTTTGGGAATTGCATCACTTCGGACAGCAAGACCCAGCAGAGGATAGTTAGGACAGGCCAAAATACCATTGGTGGCTCTCTGTGTCATGGATATTTACACCACACACAGAATTGTGTCTTCTCCTTCCATTCACCTGGCAAAAGGTTCCATAGCACTGAATCCTATCCTGGAATATTATACTGTTTGCTTTTGTAAAAGTCTTGCATTTTCTAGAAGCCCTGTTCTGTCTGCACACTGTGTATTCTTGGATTATACCCTGGTCGATAGGAAATGATGTTTAATTTTACTATGTACTGTTTATATGGTTTAAATTGACCTACTGCCCTCCAACTTAGATGTGGTGAACTTTTGCTCTTTTAAAATGCAATACATTCAGTGAAGAAGGCATTATTGCATAAGTTAGTACCAAATTATCTCATACCAGAAAGGGAAAGTCTACATTATCTGTTTTCCAGCAAGGCTGCCCTTTATCATCTCTGTGTCACATCTGTGTGTCCAAGTAAGAAGGCATGAGCTGGCACGCACATAACCTACAATGTATCAGGCATGTGCACTTCAATTTGGCTCAGAAATGCATCAATCAAACCTTACTGGGGAAATTAGCAAGCACATACTGTGCTGGAAAATAAATATATATGAACCCTTTAATGCACAACATGGGTCCCAAGGGACCCGGCTACGTGTAATTTGCTTTATATCTCTGCAATAACTCATTTTCATGAGCCAACACTCCATGAATTCCTCAATTAACTTGTTTTTGTGCATTTAAAAACTTTTTTTAAATATCTCTAAACCTTTTTAAATAAAAAATACTTTTTTTGTCACTACCCCTCTAATGCACAACATGGGTCCCAAGTGATGCACATAAATTTTCTATGGAGTTTTGTTGAAGAGTTAGAGTTTCTTAGCTAGTTTAAAAAGAAATAATTGATTTTGTCATTTAATATACCAAGTTTCCATCACTTATTTAGTTCTTTTTCAAACATCAATCATTGTTGTCATTCATTTATGGTTACTCCTTGAATTATGACATATTATATTATATTTGCACACATGGGTCACAAATGACTCGCATTCTTTTCATATCTAAAATTAAGCAGGAATCAGAATTTCTTTGCAGTATTGTTTTTTCAAAATGTATCATTATATTTTCACAAACAGCAATAATTATGTTCATTCCACTATGGCTACTCCATGAATGGGAATACATTTGGTAAAACAGTACCTTGGTTGAACACTCAAAGTGATTGTGACTAAAATAATGAATATTATTAGAACAATTTTAATACAAACAACAACATAACAATAATTTCTAATACTAATCTGACTAAACCAGTGACTATAGTTAGCCACGGAGAACTGGATTGTTAACTTTCAAACTGTGAGGAATATATAGAGAATAGAGAACATAGAGAATGCGCCTAGACAGCTGTCTCAGTGCTTA